>SMDT01001324.1:0-97924 GCA_005392925.1 Aquilaria sinensis | reverse complement strand
TATTGGTGACTCCATCTCCATGCAGATAGTGAGATAACGAGGATTGAAGGACAATGCGAGAAAGTATTGTATGGAGGTCACTGCGGCCAAGATCAATGCACCAAAGATTGTCAGGAATTCTACAAGACTACAAGAGCGCTTGGTGTGTGCTTCTTCTTCAAAGCGCCCAACGACACATGCCTTTGCCGCTACCCCTGCTAACTAGCTAGCTGAGCTAGCTCAATAATGCTTTATTTTCATTATTGATCATTGTACTGCTACTTCATCTTCACGACGGTGAAGTTTTGTTCAATAAAACAATATAACAGTATGAATAATAATTACAATTCATTTTCTACTTTTTTTTTTTTAAAAAATAACATATAGAAGCATAAGTGATCCCTTATTTCTCGTTATATATTCTCACATCCAATTAGATCAAAATGTTTCATTTGAGTCTCCTACATTCTAAAAACATTCTAGATTGACCTTTTCTTCATCATAATACTGCGCATGAAGTGATCAAACAGAGATGCCACACTAGCACCACAAATAGTATCGAGTAAGTAGAAACAAATTATTCATCAAAGGAAAATAATATTGTGAGCAACTTTTTTTTTTGAACGGCATCAAAAGGTATTTCATTAATGGTAATGAATATAGTACAAGGCTGAAGAACCAGCTTTCAAGCAGCTATTTTATCCAAACAAAAAAGAACTCAGGAGCTTCTATTTACAACAGGTTAGCTCACTCCCGAAAGCCAAAAATTCCCACCTGGCACTGCTTATAACTGCTAGACTCGTATTGAACCGCTTTGCCGCCCGTTCACAGTTATAAGGATTACCCTTACCAGTTACCCCTGATTTTGCTTCCCACTCCAATTCTCTTCCTCTGTTCGATATCCAACTTGCACGAAAGCGCCACACACAAACTGGCGCGCTCCGCAACCTTGTTCACGCTGCTGCAACATCCACTTGCAGAGTGCACTTCACCGTCAACCATAAGTGATAGCTTTCGGCTGATAACACGCTTCTTCCATCTCCAGTACTCAGCCCTGAAGCCAGAGCTGAAAAGGTAGTACTCTTTGTAATCCAACTTTTGCTAGTGCGTCTGCTTTCTCGTTAGCCTCCCTTGGAGCAAAGACAATGCGGCAGTTTTGGAGGAGTTTCTTTAGTCCTTCGATCTGTCTTAGGATGTCTGTTACTCTCCATGGTCCCTTTTCAGTTTCGTTGATCCAAGATGAGGCCAGTTTTGAGTCTGTTTCCACTACTAATCCCTCTTTCCCCACGTCCCTTCTTTGATTCATAATCCTAAGAGCCGCGAGAATTGCTTCCAGTTCCAAGACTGCTACTTCACTCCACTTCATAGGCCTGGAGAAGATGCACAGTGTTCTGCCCTCGCTGTCCCTAAGGATGCCCCCAATAGCAGCTTTTTGTTGCCTTGGGTTTACTGCTGCGTCCACGTTAAACTTCAGACTATCGAGGGCTAGCGCTTCCCAGTGTGACGAGGTTTTGTCCCTTGCCTGCCTCTTTTCGATTCCCACATTTGCTGGATCAAGTATAACATCCAAGACTGTGACTTTGCTCTGCTGCCACTTCGCCGTAATCCAATGACCAACCCTCATTTTGACCATGTCATATGTAATGAGGGCTTGCATTTCCTTCCCTCTAAAAATCTTGTCGTTTCTCACTTGCCAAATCGTCCAAACCGTGGCGTAGAAGAATGACATCCACACTTCCCCTGATTTTACCTGTCCTGAATGTTCCATCCACTGGCTGAAAAACTGCCGGATCATGCTTGGGACCGGCCACTGCAGTTTCCAGTCCGTCATTATGAAGGACCACACTTGCCAGGTGTAATTACAGAGCAGAAATAAGTGGGAAGTTGTCTCCAATTCACTTCAGCACAGAGGACATGAGGCGTCTTGACTGCTCAACACCTTCCTTTCCACAAGCATGTTTCTCGTTGGCAGCCTTCCATGGATTAATTGCCAAACAAAAATTCTGACTTTCGGTGGGGACCAAAACTTCCAAGTAGCTGCTATAATCCCACGGTTTTGAGATGACGAGTTCCTACCTTGGTTCACATAGGATGACACTGAATACTACCCAGATCTTTCATGAATCCAGATTAGTCTGTCTTGTTCTTCTGCACACAGGACTTTCTTCTCCAGTGTTTCCAAGAGGTCGAACCAAATATTTTTTTCCCAGTCGAATACTGGTCTTCGCAGCTTCACTTACCATTTCCATACGCCATTATTCCAGAAGCCAAACTCTTTAACCTTCCCGTCTTTATTAGATGCTAGCGCAAAGATTCTTGGAAACTTGAGCTTCAGTATTACTCCGTCTATCCAATGATCGTGCCAAAAAGACGTCCTTCCCCGTCCCCAATAATAGCCATGAAACTCGACGATGTGGAGACCCCTCCATTATTGTCCTTCGCCCAGTCCTCTATTATGGCTTTCCATATATTTGAAAATTTCTTTCTTCTGTTGGTTAAAGGGCCCAATTCGTCCTCTGCACCTCCATACTTTGCAGTGATTATCTGTCTCCATGTCGCTGTGGATTCGTTGCCATATCTCCATATCCACTTTGTTAGCATCGCTTTATTCTTTCTTCTCAGGTCACCAACTCCGAGCCCTCCTTCCTGTTTTGGTTTCATTATGGTTTGCCATCCCACTGGGGTTAGGCTTCTTGCTCCATCAACATTTCCCCAGAAAAAATTCCTTTGCAATTTTTCCAGCTCTTTAATAACCCCTGTAGGAACAGAAAACAAAGAGAAATAATATATGGGTAAGCTATTCAAAACTGAATTTATCAGTGTAACCCTCCCCGCTCTCGAAATGAATCTTGTTTTCCACAAACTTAGTTTAGCTCTCACCCTCTCTAACATGGGTTCCCACATTTTTATTGAGTGAGGATTGTCGCCGATTGGTAGTCCTAGATATATAAAAGGAAAGGTTCCAAACGAACATCCAATTTCTGTTCCCCACAACTTCACGACCTCCGCCTCCAAATTCACTCCATACAGCATGCTCTTAGCCATATTAATCTTTAACCCCGAGCACAATTGGAAACATCTCAGCACCCTTTTCAGGTTTTTCAGGCCTGCCAGGTTTCCGTCGCAGAATAATAAAGTATCGTCGGCAAACTGTAAGTGGGATATCCTCATTTCTGAAGTGATCCCAACGTCGGCTCCATGAAACAGGCCCAAGGAAGTTGCTTTATTCATTAGCGCATTGAGCCCTTCACTTGCTAAGTTGAAGAGGAACGGAGAGATTGGGTCGCCCTGCCGTAGACCTCTCTCCATTCGAAATTGATTTGAAGGTGATCCATTAACGAGAACAGACAGGTCCACCGTACTTATGCATTCCATCATCCATTTCCTCCAGCGCTGCCCAAAACCCATTTCTAGCAGAACATTGTCCAAGTACTTCCAGTGTAACGAGTCGTATGCCTTCTCAAAATCAATTTTCAACACTAGGCCTTTCTTCTTTGTGGTCTTCAAGCTATGCACGACTTCATTTGCTATCAAGGCACAATATAATATTTGTTTGCCCTTTGTAAAGGCGAATTGTGATTCACCCATGACCTCCTTTCAAATTAAGGGTGAGTATGGTTCGGGTTAGTTCATTTTGTAGTGGAACCAAACAAATTTTAAATAATTTCAGTTTTAAAATTTTTTTACCCAACTCGAGAACCAAGAACTGAATAAAACCAGAACCGTGGTTCTGAGTTTGTCGGTTCTAGTTTTCTGGTTTTTCGGTTTATACTATATATCTATAATAACACTAAAATTCAATAAAATTGCATCTATAATTAGTTTATGAAATATTCAACATAGTATATAATTAAATCAACATTTAAATACAATGTACTTAGGCGCATTCAAAAGAATTTAACATGTAGTTACCAAAATGGTTCAAAAGAGTTGCTTGTGGAGTATATTCCATCTTAACCAGTTTACTTCTTTCTAGTAATTCCAACATTAATACGATATTCAACATGAAAATTGCGCCTTGAAGACAATCTTCTTCAGTATCAAAACCTAAAATATATTAATATAATGAATTTTTAATTTCATATGGCTTATAAATGAAAAAACATGAGGGTTGTGTCACAGAAAGTAATCTGGAGTAGAGAAATCGAAAGCAAAATGACCCAGGAGTAGTCGGTTTAAGAAATGAAGTGATTCAAGTGAACATGGAGAAATTTTATGAATAATCCCATAACTTCCATATTTTTTTAATTTGGGATATCAGTTTAAAGGTTTAATATAAAAATACAAAATGGTCATCATAATTTTCAAAGAAGTGTATATATATATATATATATATATATATATATATATATATATATATATATTAGTAATACTTATAATTTTTTTATTATATAATTATATATATACATTGAGTTCAATTTCACCTCAAATTGATTTTATATGAAACCATAACCAGCCCATAAACCATGGTGGTTCATTTTCACCCAGCTCTACCCAATTTAATGGGAGTGTTTCAAATTAAGTTTTGGGTTTACCAAGCTCACCTCTAATTTCAAACCCACGTAAATTAACATTTCAGATAGAGCTATCATGACTATGACCGGTCATGTTTATGGTCCTTCATCAAATGGGTCAACTTCACCCTTTTCTACAGGACGCACAAAAACGAATTCTCATAATAGAGCTGTCAATGTCATGAACGTGAGATGTAATACGACTATGGTCCTGTATCAAATGGGTCAGCTTCACCCTCATTTGAGTCTAGGCCGAAATAGTCATGCGGCTTTGGAAGCCTAGTAGCTGGTGACCTCAAAGGTTGTACTTATTTAGTGGCCATTGATCAAGAAGGCAACCAATCAAGTCCCTATGAGGCCATATAACGGTTGATGCTTATGGATCCCTGAATCCGATGGCCTTAAAAAAACCTGACCATGCCTCTAATGTCAATGTTATTGCCGAAATTGGATACCAGCCCCAAGCACCGTCGCTAACGCTCGACTTTTTCAATTCATATATGAACTTGGCCGTCTAGCTCCACAATTTCCTGATGCTTTGGATACAGTTCCACAATTTAATTAATTAAAACTGTCTACATTGAGTGATCTGGTAAATGATTTGTTTACAGTTCAAATCAAATTAAACATATATATACACCCATCCTATGAAATGACCTTTTTGTTAAAAAAAATATTATATTCCACAAATAAAGCCAATGCTAATAAATTTATTTTCTTTTAGAAATACTCTTCTACTTATAGGTTGGAAAAAAGACTTCATCATTGACAGCCAACACTGATAAAAAATTATTATTATTATTATTATTTCATGTAGTTCTTAAACATATTTTCCCAAATTAAATTTATATGTATTATACAACGATCAATTTCATTTATATACAATTAACCGGGTAGATGAGTAAATTCCATTTTGAAAAATTTTATAATTAGAATTGGAACGTATGACCTCAATTGCTCTATAAATTTAGTCTCTTATTCTTATTTTGTTTAAGGAAAAAAGAAAGAAAGATTAATGAAATGGAAAGCAATTTAAGAAAAGCAGAACTAATGGATTCTAAGAATTAAACGTAGGTTGTCTAAATATAGCAAGCAAATTAAATGCAATTGAAGTAAGCAGGCGAATCAAAATCAGATAAAGGTCACCCCGGCCTATAAAGCTCGCTCACTGTCACAGTTGGGGCCTCGTCACATGAACAACTAGCACACAATTTCTTGTTAGCTGGCACGCACCACACTAACCATGAAGGCCTTCACTCTCCTCGCCATGCCCATGCTGCTTGTTGCTTGCCTCATCGTCTTCGGTGAATTTCATCATCACATTTTACTCTCCTTTTTCTTAAGCTATTTCTCTCCAAATTTTAAAAAGCAGCTAATATGCAATCTTGACCACTAACTTAATTTAATTTCAGAGACTGTCGAGGCCTACCGGCCATACACTAACATAAATATAGGGTTTTTTTTTTTTTTTTTGCAGATAATGAGATGATGAGGATTGACGGACAATGTGAGAGCGTCTTATATGGAGATCATTGCGACCAAGATCAATGCAACAAAGATTGTCAGGAATATTACACGAACCCAGAAGCCTATGGCATCTGCTTCTTCTTTAAAGTGCCCAATGATACATGCCTTTGCCGCCACCCTTGCTAGTTGCTAGGCTAGCTAGCTCAACAATAAGGTCTGGCTTTCATCATTGTACTATTACTATATATATACATATATATATGCTCAAGATGATGGAAGTTTGCTTCAATAAAACAGTAATATTGGCCCTTCAATTTATTTTCTGCCTTCTATTTAAGGGGCAAAAGAAGCATCAGGAAAACAACATATAAAGTAAAACTCACCTCGAAGGTCGTCTTTGTCTAGTTAGCAGAGCAGGTCGAGAAGATCATTGCAAACAAGATGAATGCAACCCAAAGTTAAAGTACGGCAACCAACCAGGCGGCCAGCATTTGCTTCTTCTTCAAAGCGCCTGATGGCACATGCGTTTGTAGCTACCCCTGCTGAACAATCTTTTCATCATTCTACCTCCATTCATAACCCAATGATGAAGTTTAATTCAATAAAACAATACTATACCTTTCTTTTCTTCCATTATTTCACTTACTCTTATGGCTAAAATGCATAACTCATTCCGGATTTTGATTTTTCCTCCCCAAATTTCAAACTGTCCTAATGATTTACGTATAGTTTAAAAATCCAATCAAAACTATCAGTACGATGTGAAGTGGTACACAAATGATTCATGTACAGTTTAAATTTAAGCAAAACATACACAGAATTTACTCTCCAGTTACTGTCTGAGCCTGCCTCAACACTCAGTTCAGTACCAACGTTTTAGTAAAGATAAATTAATACTTGGAATACTTATAGCATTATAAATCTCATTGAATTTATAATACATTTCACAAATAGGTTCTCAATGTAATAACAACATAATTGAAAGCATGTTTGGTTAAAACAAGAGATCAATGAAAAAGCCACATTTAATTGGAAGTTCTGATCATGTTTCCTCCATCAAACAGATGTTCGACTTTTCTAATTTTCATATTAGATTGGATGTAAACTGTATGGATTCCACACTAAATATATGAGCAACGACTTATAAATCCTTATCCAGTTATAGCGCATTCACACATTTTCTTTTCTTGTCAACTAAATCGCTGAGATCGTTTAAGCCATTCAGGCCACGAGCAATGGACCACTTAACTCGGCCTAGCCCTAATATCCACATCTTTTATCCACGTCTTTTGTCCCATGTAGTTTAAACATCAAACCTGAAGCACTTGAATTAAAGCAGAATTCAGGGATTCTGGGAATTAAATGTACGTGGTCTGAATAGCGAGAAATCCAAGCACTCATTGAACCAAGAATCTATACAATAAATCAAATAAAAGCTCACGGCGGCCTATAAAGGTCGCTTACAATTCTGGCTTCACCACACAACAAACAACTGAACACAAATTTTTGTTAGCTGACACAAATCATGAAAAGCTTCACTCTCCTCGCCATGGTGCTTATTGCTTGCCTCATCATATTTGCTGAATTTCATCACTTTTTACTGTATTTTCTTAAATATGATCCATTTTCATATTTCCGAGTATTTGCATTACTCTAAGCCTTTCTTTTTTTTTTTTTGTTTCCTAACTTGGTTATTAAGGGAGATATTTCAAAACTTAATATGGTACCACCGTACCAGTACTTACTAATATCAATCTCACACTGTTATGAAACATAAGGTTCATCTAATCTAGACTGCATCGTCATGCAAGTATATTGGATGGAGACTTACCACATGCTTTACTCACGACTGCAGATGCTGAGATGATGAGGACCAATGGTCAATGCCTGCAAACGTTGTATAGCGGCCATTGTAAGCAACCTGAATGCAACAACGCTTGTCAGCACTGGCACAAAACCAAAGAAGCGTATGGAAAATGCTTCTTCCTTGAAGTACCAGATGACACATTCCTTTGCCAGTACCCATGCTGAACAATGTTTTCATCATTGTACTTCTTTTCATAATAATGAAGTTTAATTCAGTAAAACAGTATTTTTCTGTTTTGTAGCCATTTTAAGAAGAAAAAAAACAAAAAAGAATGAAAGAAAAAACATCAGAAAACAACATATCACTAACAAAACGAAGTTTCTCAAGATCTAAAGAAACCAGGTTCATCACATCAACAAGAAGATTACATTAAAAAAAAAAACAGAAGAACTCCCGACTAAACAACCCCTATACATTGGCAAAACTATGCTGATTCTGTCCACTTCCTCCATATTTTATTTCCTTAGTTTCCTAATTGCTTTTCATTTTCCAACATATGCCAGTATAAAATTCTAAAGGAGTGAGTTCTTATGTCTGGAAACACCTTCTACAAAATATTGCTCAAGACATTTTATCATACATTATGAGCAAGCAGTCTGGTTACTTAAATTTCATATAATTTGATTGAGATAGACATCCGATGGTTTTCATTCTTGTCATCGAAATCATATTCCACACAAATCAGCTTTCTAGTTGCATTTCTTTCCATTTTTTTCTTAAAAATTTCTATTGATGTTGGTATGCTTTATTGCAAGAATATGCCACAGGGAAAAGAACCAAATCATGAAGATGGTTTCTCCCTCCACAGGATTATGTCTTGAGATGACAACTCAGTCTTAATCACTACAGTGAGACGATTTTCTAGATGATCCCATAAAGAGAAGGTCAGGATGATAAAAGGAAAAATAATTGGTGGTTTCTATCTTTGATGACTTACCTGCGATTAGAGAAGAACAAGAAGTCTTGTATTGAACATCTCTGGCAGAAGCCCCTGTTGCTAATAGTACAGCTTCAGCATTTGAGCTTTACTATCCTTGAGCTTCGGAGGACATATCATACTTAGTCTACAAAGGTGAAGAGACAAGTAGAGGTTCTTGAATTTGTATTATTTGAAACTAGTTCACTGTCCACAATTATGAATGCCAAGCTTCAGAATGTAGCTTTCCCTACTGAATGTGAAAGCGTTTTGTATTAAATTTCTAGTTCCCAAAAAACTTATTGATTTAAAAAGCATTTGGGAGAAAGTTTTTGTGTGTTCACTCTGGTGTGCAAATAATATATATAGCAATGGGCAAGCAAAGTTACATTTACAGAATATGTTGCACTACAAGAAAGCAATTAACCATTGAGACTTGCTAGCCATGAACTGAAATAAGGAAAGTGAATAAAACCCATTTACCAGTGTCAAAGGGAATATTCTTCAATGGGGCTGCTGATGAGTGTGCAAATAACAGTTTCGATCTCCCGGTAAACCAATGCCTACCTGTCACCCTTTTTTTGTATTCCTCACAACAGTGCTTCCATTCAACCTGATAGCAAGGTACTGCCCTTTGCCTTTAACTTGGATTCCAGACCAAAGAACTTCAAACCTGACACAATCAGTGCCGCTGTCCTTTTCTTCATATGTTCAATTAATAATTCATCATATGCAATTATACTAGCTTCTGACAGAATCTTGTGCTTTCTTAAATGTGCGAAGACCCCTCTCGCCGCTTCTATACTTCCATGCTTGCACATGCCAGATATGATTGCAGAGCATATAACATCATCTAGAGGGCAACCTTCTTCAATCATGTCACCCAAGACTTCAATCACCTTGTCAGCACCTGATTTACAAGCATGAATTACGGTAAGAGTGTACTTGAATGCAATCGGTCCGCTAGTGACATTTGCTAGGCAGTCCCGAACAAGCATCATAGCATCATCAATCTCTCCGATTTTGCACAGCCCTTTAGCCAAAGAACAATATGCATCAACCGAAGGGATGCATGACAGCTCTAGTATTTTATTATGGCATAAACAAGCCTCCTGGACCTTTCCATTTTCGACATAACACATAATAGCAACATTATAAGTAGAAGAGTCGGGCTCAAATTTAAACTCCTTCATTTCTCTGAAGAGAGACAATGCCTTTTCAATGTTACCTATCTGACGGAAAGCCTCCATAAGGGTATTGTAAATGGAAACACTACAATAACCATTAACCTTTAGCATGTCAAATGCTTCCAAGGCCATTATAATTCTTCCCTCATCTTCAACCAATATTGAGAAGAATTCAGAAAGATTGTCGGAGACAGAAAATCCCAAATGCTTCATCTGCTCAAGCAGCTTGCAAAAATTATCCATTTGCTCCATCTCTGCAAAAGCCACCAACATGGGGTTCACAGTTTCAAAACCAGGTTCCAAACCCTCCTTAACTGTCACTTTGAAAAGCTTATAGGCTTTATTTATCTGTTTCACACTACACAATCCTTTGATAATTGCATTGTAAATTCCTAAATCAGCCCTGTAGCCTGAATCAATCAAATCTTTCAACAAATCACAAGAGGATCCAACCTTTCCATCTTCCACAAATCCTTCTATCAAAACCCTGTAAACTTCCCTGTCAATCAAGAAACCCTTCTCCTTCATCTCCCTAAACAATTCACAGGCCTTCTCCACTCGTCCTCCCTTGGATAGCCCCGTGACCAGTGTCACATATGCTATCACATCTGGCTCCACCCTATCACTCTTCATTTCCTCCCAAACCCGCAAGCTACCATCCAAATTTCCCACAGAAACTAACACTCTGATCATAGCAGTGTAGGCAAACACATCCGGTTTACACGACTGCTTCCTCATTAGCCCCAAAAGCTCCAACATTTCCCCGATCCTTCCTTCCTTACAAAGCCCCTTAATCAGAATCATGAACGTAACACTTTCTTCCACCAACCCTTCCCCTTTAAAATCACCATACACGGCCAAAGCTAAATCTAAGTAATCTGTTTTCACTAACGCATCCATTATTCTGTTATACAAGAAAACACGCGGCTTTATCCCGAATCTCTTCATCTTTTGATACACATGATAAACCCTCTGACCTCGGTTACTATCAGAATGCATTCTTATCAAAATTTCGAATTGTTTCTCGCTTGGAGGCTTACCTTGGGAGCTCATCATCTCCGGCAACTGATCCGCGGCGCGGAAACGGCCGTTTCTGTTGAGACAATATGCGAACGCGTTGTACGAAGCGAAATTGTGCCTAAATCCTTTCTGCTTACCCGCCCAGTGGAAGAACTTGGAGGCTAGAACCGCATCGGTTTGGACCTTGAGAACCTCCGCCACAAGCATCGGCGTGACCCGGCGGAGCTTGTTCAGCTCGGCCACGACCAGCGGGCCCCATGCGTCCCGGTTCTTATGGAAGGCGTCGACGATGAAGCGGGCGATGGGAGAGAGCCGCTGCCTCCGATCGGTAACCGGAAATGACGGGGGCGACGGGGTTTTGGGGAGGTTGTGCGGGTCCCATTTGGCGAGATCGAAGTTCGTCGGTAAAGGGGATAGCTTGGTAGGTGGGTCATTGATAGTGACGCGGTTGGAGAAGAAGCCCCCGTAGACAACCGGGCGGTTCTGGGAGGGCCTGCGGTGGCCGTAGAAGAAGTAGGGTTTTGGCTGTAGCGGGGACTTGGTCGGCATCTTTGGCGGAAGCGCTCGAGGTTTTCGATTCGCCGTGCGCGCGAAATTTTGTCATCCGGTCCTCCGGGAAGAGATAACCAAGCGTCAGCGTTTTGGTTAGCCCATTTGGCCTAAATACATAATTTACCCCAAACTTGTTCACTCGGACACTTAACCCCTTAAATTATGAATCAGAGCAACTTAGCCCCCAAACTTTATAAACCGGGACGCATAACCCACTATGATGGCGGAAAGTTATCATGTGCGATAATGTGATGAAATTTCACGATGGAAATGTTTTTTTTTATGGTTTCTCAGAGACTTAAATAATAATAACATCAAACATAGAGGCCAAACTTATTCAACATTATTGTTATTTAAGTCCTTGAGAAGCCAAAAAACATTTTTGTGACAGAATTTCAGGCACATGATATTTTTTTATCAGCTGAGAGGGTTATGTATCCCAATTTATAAAGTTTGGGGCTGAATTGCCCCAAGGCATAATTGAATGAGTTAAGTGTCCGAGTGAACAAAGTTTGGGGGTGAAGTATAGATTTATACCATTGGATTTGGAATTGTACCATATACTAGGAACCAACTTGTAAGTTGACCCAACTTCCATGTTGGACAACCAATGAAGATATAAAATTTTCATGTTGATTATATTTATGTGAGAAAAGTACTAAAAATTATGAATTCAATAATAACTAGTTTCATAATATGTCTAACGGACGGAATACTTTATAAACAAATAAGATAGTGTACAATAGAAGAGTTAGAGATAAAAATAGAAAACAAACCCAATAAATTTAAATACAAAAAAATTGCATATTTTGTTAGGTGTATAAATATATAATAAACAATTAGACAGGATGGATACTAGTTGATCCACAAATGTCTCTTCAAAGGTATCATCTAATTGGCGGTTAACCCTGCGAAAAGGGGAATTTAGGTATTAGCCTAACATAGTCCTTTGGCTACAGTTTGCAATTTCAGAAGTCAAAGAAAGTGTTATCTTGTTGCTCCAAAAAATTATTGAAACTTTTGGAGGTGCAAATTTTTCAATCAATTAAAATCCCACACACTAAGAAGGATAAATCATAACATGTGTAGTAAAACAGTCATTGCATATATATGAATTAAAATTTGAAGATTTGCCAATGGAAAAATTCAAAAAAATATGAACCGAAATTAGAGTTCAATACCAGTTCATGATCAACGTTATCCATTACAATTTCTCGTATTTTCCCTTCTTGACGCAATTTAGTTTCAGAATCTAAATCTCTAGCAAATTTATAGCATGTATAGCAGAAACAGTGTCAAGTGGAGGAGTCTTCATTATCTTTGATTGCAAGGTTGACTTATGTTTGGGTTTAAGAATATAAACCTTTCTTTCTGATTACAAAAAAAAAAAAAAAAAACATAAATCTAACAGATCAACAAATATAATCATGCAAAAGCAAGCACATGTAAATGAATATTGTTGTCTCAGGTAGTAAAAGAAGCAGAGAAATAAATCAGCAAAGTAGAACTTACCTCATTGTTATAACGGCCATTATACCCTCCGAAGGATATAAGTATATATTCACCGTTAATGGAGTCGACACCCAAACTCAAGCCCTACAATGAAAACACAATAATGCCATTAATTTGCAGATAGGCAAATAATTTCAAAGAAATTGATCATGTAAGAAAAACAAATGAGAAACTTGTAAAAGAAAACATACGGAAATACAGAGCCAACCAAATGATGTTCATGAAAACAATATTGTCGACACTTGTACTAGTAAACTTAGAATAATATCTCTTCGTGTCATTATAATCTTTTAGAGTAATAATCATCTTGAAAGATATGAAGTTATATATAGTTTTTCACGCTCAAGATAGTGTCTTCTTCTATGGAATAAATTGCCTGCTAAGCAATTTTGAAAATTTTAAATACCACACTGGCAAAAGGAGCACCCTCTTAAACAGATGCCACAACTGATCAGAAACAAGCATCACTGAGCCTAAAATTAAATAACCACTACCAACTTTTTTTTAAAAATATATTTACCATCAATAGTCCTAAAATTAGATAAGCATAAGTCGCATAAAAATGCATTATCTTAATGTTAGTTTGTAACTTTATTTACATTGGTATTCCTATTGTACATTGAAATGCACACAGGATATTGGGTGGTAGTCTACATTCAGCATACAATACCACCATTCCTAGGAATAAGAACTAGATGATTACCTCAGTTAGTGGCGAACTATAGATAGAGTAACTTTATGATCTCAGGTCTTCAATGTCCCCATTAAACATTTTTCTTTTTTTTACTTTTTTTCTGTTTCATTACAAGCTCTACAGAGACATAATCACAAAAAAAAAAAAAATTAAGAGAACTAATATAATTATAGCAAAGAAATGGGTAAGAGAAAATTCATCAAACAGTAGGCGTGCATAGGAAGCCAAAGGCAGCGAACATGGGGAACATTGAATTTGATAAAAATGGATATGAAAGAGGTGGTGCCGACTGCCGAGCATTGCAGCGGTGACATGCCTAGAAATTTTGCCCAATATAAAGGTGGGAGAAGGTACTTTCTCACTCTTGGCCTTTACATTTCGCTTTAAGCAACAACTTTACGGTGGCAGCAACAATATATTATTGTGCGCTATATCGCTACGCCTGATGGAAGAGATTGGAGACGCCCAAAGCAAGAAAACATATATCTTAGAAGAATTTCAGAAAATAGGAACCAAGAGAAATACCAAAAAAACACAAGAGAAATTGAACCTATTGCCAAAGTTATCCTTCACTGAAGAATCAATGCCATATATGGCTTCTGAAAAGAGAACAAGTGCATGAAGATGAAATATTAAATTGTGAGAAAATATAAACAATTGGAGTGATGGCTATGAAGTCACGAATGGGCATGGAGAACAGTTTTCTTATTGTTTTTTTTTTCAATTCTCTCTACAATGGGAGAAGGAGGCCGAGAATGATCATGGAGGCGTAGAAGATGGGAGGGAAGAACGATCATGGAGGCGTGGTTGATTAATTATTTGTTAAATAAAAAAAGTTTGGGAATAACTGCTTCATTTTAAAAAGTCAAATTGATATCCAATCACACAATGACACTCGTCCAAAGGCATGGGTAAAATAGGAAATTGCCACATGTCACCGCTACATTATTTGCAATTGCCACATGTCAGCACAAGAAATAGTTTCAAATTTTTTAAGCATGTGAAAAGACTAAAATGCCAAATATCCTACTTTCATATCTTTTTATAGATTTATGATCAATTTCAAAAGATTTAAAATAATGGTAAAATTTTTTTGGTAAATATGAAACATACGATATAAGATGAATGCAGTGAATTTGAGATTTCAAGACAAATCTAGGCCTCAAATGTTGTTCATGAAATTTTGGGGGGCTAAAAGACAAAACTAAATGTTTTAAGATAAGTGGTAAATATGACTACTTTCAAAGTTTGAAGACCAGAGGAGATCACAACAGACAAAAAAGAGGACCAATTATGTAATGAGCTTTTTTTGGGAAGACACACACCTCTCCTCCCCTCCCCCCCGGTAAAAACCCCCCCCCCCAAAAACAAAAAAAAAAAAAAAGAAAGAAAAAGAAAAAAGCATTTGGGCTTCTTTTCCTAGCGTTGGACATCTTCCCGGGCTATTAAAAAGGAGGAGGCGGAGCCCAGAAAGGCATAGCAACAGAAACAACGGGCTGAGACAAAAAAAATGTTTTGAAGCACTGTAGAAAGGAAAAAAGACAATATAGTACTGTAGCAAGCCGTCTAGGCCCAAAAAAGAAAACTTACAAGTACGCATAACGTATATCCTAACTTACAGTTTACTCTCTCTATTTTTATACTTTCTGATAAAAATTTCTGAAATAGTATTTAAATTATACAATAATAATCTTTTAGTAATTTCAATCTCTTCAATATTTTTTTTATAATTAATAGACATTTTAAATTATCAACTTATCCTTTCTGTAAATATATTTTTCTCCCTGTAAATACATATTAGTATTTTTTAAAGATCTGTTGACTATGAAAAAAATATCAAAAATCTTGAAATTACTGGACTATTATTATCAGATAGTCTTAATTAGGTTTTCAAAAGTTATTGTCGGATACTGTAAAGCAAATTACTGGACTATTATTATCAGATAGTCTTAATTAAGTTTTTAAAAGTTATTGTCGGACACTGTAAAGCAAATAATGGATAAAATGTAGGATTTTAAAAATAGAAGGACAAAGTGTAGGTTAGACTAAACCATAGATGGATTTTTGTAATTTTTTCAAAAAAAAAAAAACTATAGAAGCCAAGTTACTATTCCTAATGTCAGTATCAAAGTTTGGTGCTTTAATTTATATAGTAATAATTTGAATTGAAATTGGCCTAAATGACTTTTGATCCCTTAAACTATGTTGACTTAGTTAAAAGATTCCTCGCAAGTTGGCGCAATGCAACTCAGTCCCCGAACTATGAACCGTAAAGTATTTTGCCTATTTGACTTTAAATCCGTTAGTTAACTAATATGAGTGAGTATGGGTCGGGTTGGTTCAGTTTTATAGTGGAACCGAACCAACCCAAAATGACCTCGGTTCCAAAATTTTTCTACCCAACCCGAAAACCAAAAACCAAATAGAACCAGAACCATGGTTCTTGGTTTTTCGGTTTTGGTTCTCGGGTTTTTCAATTTATACCATATACATATAATATAACACCAAAATTCAATTCAATAAAACTACATCCATAATCAGTTTTATTAAATATTTAACATAATATACAATTAAATTAATATTTAAATATATGTACTTAGATACATTCAAGAGAGTTTAAAATGTTGTTTTTACCAAAATAATTCAAAAGAGTTGCTTATGGAGTATCTTTCATCTCAACCAGTTTATTTTACTTCCTTCCTGTAATTCCAACATTGGTATGACTTTCAATATAGAATGCTGAGCCTTTAAGACTATCTTTTTTAATATCAAAACTTAAAATATATAGATTTCATGAATTTTTAATTTCACATGGCTCATAAATGGAAAAAAAATGTATGATGATTGTGTCATGGAGAGTAATCTGGAATAGAAGATCAAAAGTAAAATGAACCAAAAGTAATCGGTCTAGAAAGCAAAGTAATTTAAGTGAATATGAAAAAATTTCGTAAATGATCCCACAACTTCCATATTATTTCAATTTGAGACATTAGTTTAAGAGTTTAATATAAAAACACAAAATGACCATTATAATTCTTCAAATATATATATATATATATAAGTAATACTATAATTTTTATTATATAATTATATATATATCTCGGGTTTAATTCCACCTCAGATTGGTTCCATATGGAACTAGAACCAACCCACGAACCATGATCAATTTTTACCGAACCAAACCCAACCCAATGGGGATTATTCTGGTTGGGTTTCGGGTTTACTCAACTTATACTCACCCCTAATAACTAACCAATAAAATAGAGAAAATTGCGTGAGAGTTCAGCTAACTTCTTATTTTTCTGTCATTTAAACCCTATATTTTACCATCTAACAATCATCCCCAACTTGTGTTCTTCTCCACCTTTTGCGAGTGGGTCGGATCTTCTTCTCTTATTTTTCTTATTACAGCAACAGAAACACAAACAGACCCACCACCAATACCTCCCTGAGAACCGCAAAGTGCAGGCAATCACATGAGAGTTTCAATTTGAAATTGGAATTTAAGGCATAAGTTAATTTTGAATGTAGAGTTCTACTGCTCCATTATGAAAATGAGATTAAAAGTGTCTATGAGAGAGGGAGACTTTGGCGGTTTGGGCTTAGGAATTCGTTTCAGTGATCACGATGGACGGCAGATTGAACAAAACGAAGGCTTTGATTTCTCGGCTACAACATATAGATAACTGGAGCATAAGGTTTAGCCGGAGAAGAAAGACGACGACGAAGGCCGAGCGTAGGTGGGGGGATGGAGCTGCAGATGGCGGAGGGGAGGACGCTGGTGCGGTGGTGAAGGAGATGTGTTGGTGGGGATTTTAGGTTTAATTTGTCATTACGTACTTTAAGTTATTTATTTTTATGATTTAGTGACCAAGAGTTTTAATTTTGCAATTAGGTTACTGAACTGTTAAAAACCTAACAAAGTTTAACTTCAAGTTGACTGAATTACTTAGCTAAAGGGATAAAGCGCTTTACAGTTCATAGTTAGGGGATCAAGTTCCACTATGCCAATTTGTAAGGACTCTTTTGAACAAGTCAACATAGTTCGAAAGACTAAAAGTGATTTAGGCCATTAGAATTAGGAGTAGGATTCGAAATGAGCCGAATGATAGGATGATCATATTTGACTTGAAATATTTATCAAGCTTACTATTCTATTCATGTTTAGGTTAAAAAGAATGTGAATGAAGCAATAACAAAATTTAAACCGATCAAGCTCGAGTTATTTGCTTAACCAAGAGGAAAAAAAAATAAAATTGAGCCGAGTTAAGTAATAAGCTAATTGAGCTTTGTTTAAATTGTGTATCAAACTTGAAATTTTATTTAGACTTACCGAGCTTTAAACCTAGTTAAACTCAAATTTAAACTGTTAATTTATTTTTTACCCCTAATTAGAAAGGGCAAAAATAAAATATAAACTATTAATGATTTTAGTATGGCCCAAATTGGTCATTTTTATCGAATAAACCATCAACATTTTTTAGTCAACTCAAAGTTGCCATTGATAATTAAGTGCAATATTCCGTTTGAAAATTGAATATTCCATTAAGTTTGCCCTCATATGAAAGTCGGGCTCAATTGGAGAAGACTAATTGCTGAGTGTAAGATCATATTTAAGCCCAAAAGGTACTATTTTATCTTTTCAATAATTACAATGTAACACCTTAACTTCCAAATATTTACAATTTAGTTCTTGAAAGTTTGCAAATTTACATCTAAAATATTACATATTTAGACCCTAAACTTTTAAAATTTCTACAAAATAGTCCCTAAAAATACATATGTACTCATAAAAATTATAAGTTATACAAATACAGCACTAAAGTTTGAAAAATGACATTTTGATCACTATACTTGTAGGGGTGAGCATGGGTCGGGTTGGTTTGGTTTTATGGTGGAACAGAACCAACCCGAAATGGCATCGATTCCAAAATTTTTCTACCCGACCTGAGAACCGAGAACCGAGAACCGAACAAAACCAAAACCATGGTTATGGGTTTCTTTGTCCTGGTTTTCGGGTTTTTCGGTTTATACCATATATTTATAACAACACCAAAATTCAATAAATTTACATCCATAATTAGTTTTATAACATATTCAACATAATATATAATTAAATTAATATATTTAAAATATTGTTCTTACAAAAATGGTTCAAAAGAGTTGCTTGTTGGGGAATCTTTCAACTCAATTAGTTTACTTCCTTTTAGTAATTTCAATATTGGCATGACATTCAATATGAAAAATTGAGCCTTTAAGACCACATTTTTCAGTATCAAAACCTAAAATATATTGATATCATAAATTTTTAATTTTGCATGACTCATAAATGAAAAAAAATATCATAATTGTATCGTAGAGAGTAGTCTGGAATGAAAGATCGAAAGCAAAATAACTTAGGAGTGGTGGGTCTATGAAGCAAAGTAATTTAAATGAATATGGAGAAATTTTATAAATAATTTCACAACTTTCATACTGTTTCAATTTGAAATATCAGTTTAAGAATTTAATATAAAAACACAAAATGACCATCATAATACTTCAAAGAAATGTGTGTGTGTGTGTGTGTGTATGGATATATTAGTAATATTATCATTTTTATTATATAATTATATATATATCTCGGGTTCGGTTCCACCTCATGTTGGTTCCATATGGAACCAAAACTAATTCAAAAACTGTCGGTTCTCCTATATGTGGAACCAACCAGTGAATCATGATCAATTTTTATCCAACCCAACCCAACCCAATGGGGGTGGTCTGGGTTGGGTTTCGGGTTTACCCAACCCATGCTCATCCCTACTATACTAAATGCTTATACAAAGTGAAAAAATACACCAAAAGTGTAAAATTTACACTCTTTTTTCTCCTCCGCTTTGGGGGTCTAGTAATGCATGTCGGCAGTTGTGAAACTGGGTTGGAAGTAGCTGTCACGTGACATCTTAGTCCTCCACGTTCAATCCCCCTTTTGTCTAGGGCCCAAGATAAGCAAACTTACAAGATAAGCAAAGATCTCCCGAGTTTATTCTTACATATTTTTTATTCGAAACTAATTTTAATTAGAAGCTAATATTATATAATTGTAATAATCAATTGAGAATACAATTTTTGTATTCTTACTAAATTTTTATGAATTTTTTAGTTTAAGACATTAAAAAAGAAAAAAATTATAAAAAATTTAATAACATCATGAAAATTTACTTTTAAATAAATTATTGTATCTATATAATATTTTTATTTTTTAATGAAATTAGTTTTCAAGAAAAAAAGATATAAAAATAAAAATAAGTCAGTTGACTTAAGTTAAAATGAATTGACCCTTAGATTAATTTACTAACATTAGTGATTCATTAGGGAGAAAAAATTTAATAGCTAATTTAGGTTGACTTATAAACATTAGTGATTTATACGTTATTTTTTTACCAATTGGAAGAAATCAAATATACCATTTTCAAGGTTAATCACAGCTACTTATACATATAATAATTCTAATTTATTTTTTTTACATATTTTAAATGATATTTTCCCTACAAATATTTTCACTCTATTTGTATGTCACCCATAAAAATTGATTAGGTTTGCACCCAATTTGTTTTAAGTTAAATTACTTAATTTATAATGGCTTATTTTTATTTTCAATTTTTTTTTCATGGAACCAAATTTACTCAAAAACCAATACTGTGTATGTGTGATAATCCAGTGAAAATAATTTTTTTTTATGTTACTATGCATTTTTCATTTACCAGCAGGTTTCATCTTAACTTCTCATTTGCCAGCATCTTGCCTAATCTGAAAGTCAATATTCTAATGGTCTCAAAAAACACTTGGACGTTTACCAAAAAAACAACACTTGGACAATTTTTTTTAAAAAACTATTATATTTCTGGTAATTTTTATGTTAGTGATATATTCAAGAAAAAAACATTATAAAAAGTAGTAGAACTTGAAGGAAAAAAAAACCAAAGTTACTATTGAAAAGCTGAGGGATGAAGTGTCTAATAAGCGAAATCTGGGGGGCTTGAGGTATAACTATAACACTTCTGGATTTGTCTTTTTTTGAGAGGGCCGTTTTCCCTCCAACCCTAAGTAAAAGCCAAGACAGGTATTACTTTTTGCCAACTCATCTAGCTGGCAAAAATCATTTAACTTTCATAATTTATTGAACTTCAAATGATATTATTTATACTTTTGTTCTCCATTTTTTGCACGTAAATTAAGAGAGCTAAAAAAGAGAAATATTGAAATAATAATTTGAAGAGTAACGTAGTCAAATGATTTATGGAAATGTCTCAAAAGACTTGCAACAACCGAACATGTTATTATCGCGAAAAATGTGGGAAAAAATATGCAGGAGAATAATTAAGTCAAAGCTAGAAAATAAAGACGACTGGCTGGGTTGGTTCACCAAATGAAACGGGTAGAGTCGTTCATGAAAGAATTCAGCCGCGGATCACAACTTTTGAGTTCTCAGATCGACTCCCGACTTCAGAGAGTGGGGTGGGACTTGGGAGAGCCTCTCAAATACATGCCATGCCCACTGCGTCTCTTCGTTATGTATGTATATAATTCTTAACAAATAACCCCCTCATCTCATGGATTCCATCCTTCCCTGTCTTGCTTTGACCTAATAGCGAGGCCAGAAGACCAGGAGAATAAAACAAAATTTTTTGAAAAATAAAAAACCAACAAGATTCAAAGCAAAACCATCGATTATCTAATATAGTAGTATATATTATAAAGCCTCACATATTTTGGGCAAGCTAGCAAGTAGCAACCAGCAACTAGCAACCCCGTAGATCTAGATATTTGCCTCACTATAAAGAAACACAAAGCACCTAAACATACTATTTATATACATGCCATAGCCAGAGATAGAAATTGCGACTTATACAAAAACTCTCTTCACTCGTAAAAGATCCAGATAATGTGCTTCACTCTGGATCTGATCTACCAGTCTATTTTTAGCAGAGCACGGAGGAAGCCACCAACCAGCGGCATCTTAAAAAATTGACCCAGAATCTGGAGGAATACCTATACAGAAGTTATGCTATATCACTGGCTGCTCCGGAGCGAAGCTGACTCTCTTATTCGACTTCACACTCCAGTACTGACCTCTCTGGCCACTGTCCCGTTGATACCTGTGATTTCGGTGATCAGCTGTATTCTGATAACTTCCTCTCTTCTGACCACCGCCGCTATACCAAGGATCCGAATGCCAGTTGCTTCTTCTTGTGTCCGACTTTCGGGGCCATACATTTTGGTGTTCCTGCTGTTTACGGCCCCCAATGTACCTATCACCATAACTTGATCCACGTGAGTCATGAGTCCTGGGCTTGATAGGGCCTTGCTTCCAATGATTGCGCTCATTGTCCAAGTTGTCTGGAATTTGTTGGTTCCAGCCACAAGACTTATATGCCAAGTCACCCCATCCGTTACAATGCATAGAGTTGACTTCCCCACACTTCCATGAATTGCCAGCATCATGATTCGCCAGCTGGTTGACATTGGCTCCCCACTGGTTCGATCCCAAAAGCTTGTCATCAGGACCCCCCCATTCAGTACGCTCTCCACCTTTGTTGCCCCAAGGTATGCCATACTCCCAGGGTTTATTATTGTTTTCCAGATTGCCAGAATTATGAATATCATCGTCACACTTGCCCCAACCATCTTTACTATTGAGAGCATCTGCACGATAGTTATCATTATTGCACTCCCAAGGCCAAGCATCGTCAACCTCATTCGAATTGCTGTGCCAGCCTTCTGGTGGGATAAATAGCAAATTCCTAGTCCTTTTGTTTTTATGATCTTCATCATTCTCTTTTTCTCCATCATCAGGAACAAGGCATTCTTGTTCCAAATCTTCACTCAATCCAGGCACAACATCAAGGTTCCAGTTAATTTCATCTATATACATATCTGGGTCAGGGAGAGAAATGTCACAAGAACGGCCATTGATCTCTGCCCAATAGCGCTTCTTTGCATTCTGAAATGCTTCTTCTCCTGCTGAGTCATTCCAACTGACTATATTACCATGGCAGTAGGACATGAACTTCTTGGTATCCACAATCTTCCACCAAGGTACTTTTCCTATTTTAGTGCAAAATTTCTTTTCCCATACAGGCACGCCATCATCCCGATAATCTGCAGCAGGAATCAAGTAAGCAGTCACTACCAACATCTCATGCATGAAACAGATAAAAATTAAGAACTAAAGATCAAATTTGAAATAAGTTCATAACGAGGAGACATTGTTATGCAGTCAATCACAAGTAACACTGATATAGACCAAAGAACAATTAGTAAGCACCCTAAAGATCATACTCACTCCATCCTGCAAAGATAGTCACCTTTGACTTGTCACGAAGGTTAAGAAAGTTCTGGTTTAGCCTGTTCTCTTATAAGCAAAATGAATAATAACGTTTAACTTTTAGAAAGAGGGAAAAGAAATTTGAAATTTTTAAAAAATGAATATGGGCCAAGTAATAATTTTTTTAGAAATAAGCACTGATTTTCAGTATGTAAATAAACCCTAAGAGATTACATGCAAGCCAAATAATATATGCAACAAGGAATCAAAAGTGTCGCATTTCGAGCCATTTTCAGTTCCATGCATCACCATCTTGCTCCCCCTTTCTAGCTTAAACCGCACAGCGCATTTATTGTTCCCATCATCCCATGATTACTTTATTTGGGTATCAAGAAACATGACCCAACGTACTGAAGGAACACAGACATTTGGAAACATCATCAGTGAATCAGGAAGACAGCTTAAGTTTAAAACTCGGGTTTCAGGTATCACTTTCAGTCAGCCAAACAAGAAACAGACTGATTCAGAGACCTATTACCAAAAAATATTTGGTTTTACCATGCAAAAGTGAATCAAGTAGTGCCAAATTCTTTCCTTTTTCAAGCGCCAGAAACCTTTCGCATTTTCATTTGACAAAAATTTCAGACAAACGACTTATTAATGTTGATCTGAACCCAAACTACAAACAGTCCGCCAAATAGAAACTTTAACCGACAAAATTTCCCAGCAACCAACCATGAATGTATAGCAAGAAATCCCAACAAGCATCCGAAATAAGCAACCAAACACATGAGCATTTAAGCCATAACCGAGGAAGCAAAAAAAAAAAAAAAATTGGAGATTCTCTGAAACAATTCACGACAAAAAGAGGAACTTAACAGGAGCAACCGATCCAAGAACCGGAAAGTTCCAAGAAAAAATAAGGGAAAAATAAACCAAACCTGGAAGAGGGTCGTGGAGATTGTATCGAGGAGGATAATCAGGCGACTTTTGGTGGTAGAACCTTCTCGGGATCCGATTCTTCCAATTGCCCATCTCTGAAAACGCACAATCGAAGCTCAGGAACCGATTAAAGCCATCGTCCCACGGACACGTGAGAGGAACAGAACAAAGAAGTAGAATCTTGTTGCTTGAATTGAATTTGGGTTACGCAGAGGGAGGATGGAAGAGAGATAGAGAGAGAGAGAGAGAGAGAAAGAGACTACTTCAAATCAAAGTAGAAGCAGGAGAGGTTTTCGGGTGAAACTTTGTACCTTGTAGCGAATGTTCAGTTCGGTATGATTCCGGATTTTTTCCTTTCTTTTCAGGAGTCCATCCGGATTTATTCGTTTTATAGAAAAGAACCGCCACAAGAAAAGAACCGCCAGATGTGAGTAAATTGTTATGCAATCTGATTGATTGCTTTTATTTTAAATATAACATTATTTTTATTTTTATGTTATTTGATCGGACAGATGATAACGCTTCTGTCAAAACAAAGGATGGTCAAATTATCCTTAAAAAATAACAGACATTCACATTTTATAAAAAAATAATTGCTTATAGAAATAGAATGGGTTTTAAATTTCTTAAAGTAGAGTTTTAATTATTCTACAATTTAGATAAATAGTCACTGTAGTGGTATTTTTCTGAATGAATTTCTGAAAACATCAACGAAACTAAATGAGTTTGAGAAGATAGAGTTGAAACAAAGAGTAAATGGCTTTATTTTACTGAAAAACAAAACAGTAAGATAAATCTGTTTTACTTCGTTTCAATTGAAAACTTTTACGTCATAAACAGAAAAAAAATCATCTCCACTCCTACTAGATAGAAGGAGGATGAGGAGGAGGAGTGAAAAAAACCTGATCCGCGGCCCAGGAAAACAATAAAGAAAGCAATTCAAGAAATACTGTCTGAATCAGCAGAAAGGCTTCAGTTGCATGCTCAAACCACCCCAATTGAACTTGGAATCATTCCAGACACCCAGCGTTGGTGAATGAGCTGCAAGACACTTCAGAGTTGGATTGAACCTACAACCAGAGAAAACCTCTAATGAACCGAACCTATGAAAATGTTTCCAATGAGCTGCTGAAAATATAAAGTAAACAAACGTAACAGTAATGGTAAATTTGTCAAGGATCAATTGTATTCGGCTGAAAAAATCCCAAAAGGGCAAAATGAACACGAAAAGGAAAACGAAAAACTGAAGCCACCAAGACACATGGAAGAGTGAAGGAAATTGCTGTCTGGGCATTGTTTTCCACAAATAAATAATTCAAAGCTTTATAAGCTCAGCTGTACAAACATGTGTAACACGAGATCTCAAGAACTCTTCTGCTGTCACCAGCAAATTCTGCAAAATAAGGTTTTGTGAGTCACTTATGGCAATCTGGATATGTAACTCATCCACTAATCTGACAATAGTTTCCTCTTGAAACCGATATGCATTTTCCTTCAACAGTTTCATCAATGCAGTCTTGGAAAATGCAGATGATTCACTCAACGAATGGCTAGTTAGAGAGGATAGAGCAGACACAAGGTCATTGGTCTCCAGCTTCATGCAAAACCTGTCCTTTATGAGAGGAGAGGGAGGAACCCTACCGTCCAGGGACAAGTGCTCCCAAGTTTTCTCCAATGCCTCTCCCTGCACACGGTTGCAATGGATCACAGATTATTGCTTACCAACAAAAATAAACCACATTTGACGATGAGTTCCAAAATTTGTGTGTGCATGCAGAGCTTACCTTTCCAGCTTTAGCAGCATTGAGTACCATATGGAGATGACGCTTTGGATTGAAATGGTACCCTTGGTGCAACATCCTTTCATATGTAACCACAAATTCATCCCACCTCTTCTCCTGGACACATGCATCTAGCATGAGGTTGAATGTATGGATATCTGGTACTACCCGATGCTTATAATCGGATTTGCTGCTGATGTGAATGGCATCATCTGACATCATCTGGAAGAGAACCTTTGCTTCATCAAATAACCCATGTTCCAGATAAGCTTTGAGCAATATGTTGCATGTAACAAGATTTGGGGAGCAAACTTTCTGCATTTCTTGGAAGATGTACGTTCCATCTTGTACATGTCCCGAGTCCAGACAAGCTTGAACTAAACCAGTGTAAGTTACCACCAGAGGCTTACTGGCGACCTTGCATATTTTCTCAATCTGCAATGAGTAAACAAAAAAACGAAACATTTCATGAAGTGCAATAAAGAATAAAAACCAAACAAGACAAAGAGTCATGATGAACAAAAAACCATGTGCATCAACGTGAATCTTTCAGGAAAAAGATATCATCTGCACGCAGATTTTTTTAGAAACACTTTGAGAACATAATCTTGAGATAAAGTTCATAATTTTTTCTCAACATCGAGTTCGTAACGGCCCTCGGAGCTATGAGTCTAATCAGCCAGGTAATTAGTTAATTTAATAAATTACACTTTAGATAATTTATTTGCAAGCTAAGTCTCGGTAATTTAGGGTTCAGTAGTTAAAAATAAATAAAATTGATCATTTAAGCAAGCCGGGTCAGGAGGGGTATTTTGGTCATTTCATATAGTGACCAATTTTTATTGCACGGTTGGATAGAGCATGAAACAAAATATTAAATTTGAGGTATCACGGCTTTCCGTGATTTTCGCTCTATCATTGTGGATTTTTGGATTAACTAAATTGTTCAGAAGTGGTTTAAATGTAACCCTGATAAAGGTAGGGACAAAATGGAATATAACTGAAAGGCTGGGACTGGCCGCGTATTTATATCTGTGCAGGAGCATAATACCACTAAACACGTGATTTTTTTAAAGTGAGGCAGTGGTGTCTTATTTTAAGTCAACCAGGTCATTTCTTCCACACCTAACCACCCGAAACTTCACCCCTCTTCCCAGAAACACCATGGACGAACTTGGTTAAGCTTCCGGCAGCGAGATCCTCTCAAATTAACCACAAATTAAGTAAGTTTTTGAAGAAAAATCAAGTATGAAACAATCCTAAGCTTGATTTTCAAGCTATTTGTTCAAGTAAGTTCTAATTTTTATTTCCCCTGTTTTCAAGCTTCATTTCAATCCTGTAGCTGCTACAAATGGTTATTAAGTTGGCTTTCTTGATACTTGATAAGAGAAAACAAGCAAGAAAAGCTTGGAAATTAAGCTTATAAAAAAAAGGGCCTTAGGTACAGTTGATTTTGAAATAAAAGGATCTACCGGTTCTCCATTTAATTCCAGCTTTTAGTTGTTTATTTTGGGTTGTAATATGGTTGAAATTGCTGGAAAAATAATGGAAAAAATAAACAAGAAGTCCTTCTAATTAAGTACAATGAGTAAAGAAGAACAAAAGCTTTGTTAAGGGCCGATTAACTAAATCCGTAAACAAGGGTTAAGTTAATCATTTAAACCATAGTGGAAATTATTAACTGTTGGCCTAAAGAATGGTTTGTTTTACTGTTAGATGATCAATTATAGGTAATTACTCAAGCTACTATACGAAGACTCTAGAAGAGACTAGAACCGAGACAAAAGGCTAAGTATTTGAAGCTTGCAAACTAAATTATCTAAGATAAGGGTTATTTAATTTGTATGCTTATGTGTTAAATAAATTTGGCTATGATACTTGTATATCAAGTGGCCGAATTATGGATAAATTTAACAAACATATGATTTGAGTATTGATGGCTATTTGAGAAGCTTATATGATTGGGTTTGGTAAGAAGCCAAACTATGAAATGCATATGAAGTGTGTAAGTGCATATTTGTAAACTTATATCTATAGGCAAAATGGACCTTAATATGGTCTAATTTATGATAAATATGATGGGTTAGGAACCTACGATACCTAAGGTCACAATGATGGGCTAAGACCTAGATGGACCTAAGAGGGGGAGGTGTCCCAAACCACTCACGAATACTAACACATGCACTAAATAAGCAAATAGTTCACTCCTATACATAAAATAAGGGATATTGGCAAATACTAAGAAGCTTTCAAAACAGTATTTGTATAGACCAGTTAGACTTGTTAATTGTAGGACAAATGAGTAAAGGAATTGTGGGAACTAGCTACTCCCATAATTATTGGCCAATAATACGAGTTCCTAGCACTATAACTTGAGCTCAAGTGCACTATTCATATATCGACATCCTTATGGATAATATGCACGGTCCTATATTGTTGATTTTCTTGCAAGTCATAACCCTTACTGAGAACTTTTGATTCTCACATCTCTTACATATTTTGTGTGTAGATACTGGTGGACTTGGGGCTAATAACCAATAAAAAAACTAGTTGTTAGTATTTTGATACCAGGTGTGCAGAAATTAATTACTATTGTACATTGTTGTTAAGTTTCTTTTTTGCAGGTTCCTAATTACTGGAATATTAACTTACTGGCCTTTGTTGTACAAAGGCAAGGAACAGGGAATACCTGAATACTGTAGTGACCCGTTTTTGGCAATGTAACTCAGGTGGGATCGGATTCCCAGATTCTTAGTGTGTAGCATATATATAACACTTTTGTGTATGATGTATATATGTGTGCAGAAGTTATGCCTCTGGTAAATGCTATGGAACTAGTGGTTGTGTTCCCTAGTAGCTTGTATGGATTCACGATGCATAATAGTATGTTTCATATAAATGCATGTTTAAAGTGCTGGCCAGCTGCATCGATTATATATTATTTTTATGGTCATTGACCTACAGCCATAGTAAGGCATAGTATAATACAGTATTGCATTAAGGATTAAATCAATTAGCAGGCCCACTAAGGACAAATTTACATAGGCCTAACACTGAATGAGTGTAAGGTTCCTGGGATCCTATATGACTAAGATAGGATTAAGGTACAAGGCCTGTGACACTGTATAAGTGAGGCTTTGCTAGCACATCCTCAAAAAAAAATTTTGGAATGGAAACTGAAATAAAATCAGTTCTGCCCTAAAATGACCTAGAAACTTATGAACACAATTCAGTCTGCTGTGTTTTAACATAAATCCAAAGCTTAACAAATATATTTGTATAGATTCCCTTATCAGCTTAACCAGAAATAATTTCATGTTAGTCCTTATTTTCATCTCCAAATTGTTCTTCACCCTGATTAGCGGTAGAGCTTTCGATAATTTATTTATGGCCTAGATTAAACCATTAAAGCTAAAAGCTATACTTAGCAGCTTTCTTCTAAAGTAATGCCAAACAGGGCTGTAACCATGCTACTAAGTTTTCCAGCAACTAAGCTCTTTGAGTTAATACAGTTAGAAAATGCTCAGAATAAAATAGCTTGAAGATGATGCTAAAAAAAAAATGCATCAGCAGAAGAAATAAGGAAACAGAAAAGAGATACCAGCATGAGTGCTTCTTTGCACCTTCCAGCACTACAGAGACAGCGAGCAAGGTCATAGTAAAGAGCAGCAGAACCTACAATTCCTCTTTTTTCCATGTCCTGAACTGTCGATACTGCTTCAGCTATCTTGCCTTCCTTCCAAAGAGTATTCACAAGGACTGCATATTCCAGAATACTTATAAAGATGCAATCTCAGCAGTAGAGAAACAAAAACAGCTAAACCAATTATCTATTGTTTTTGTTTTACAACTGGGTGGTAGTAGGAAGGACACGATGACTTCAGCCTAGGGAAATCTAAAGGGTCAATTCCGCAAATGTCTAAATTCATCATCATCTTGAAGCTCAGGGGAAATACCTCTATATGCCAAAGCATTTGGCATTGATGATTTCTGGATTTTCCTGAAGAACTCATGGACCAAGCTGTACTTTCCACAAGAAAACATCACCTGCTTTATAGAGCAGTTGAAGTGTCAGTTTTATGGAGGCTATGGTTTAGAAGCACAGCATTGAAAAAATATGCAAAGCCAAAAGAGTCTAGCATGGCGATCTCCATAGAGAGCTGGTTCCAGAAAATCCTCAAATCTGATCTTTACATATTTTAAGAAGCCCACAAAGACAAATGATGGACTTCTGAAGTTCTCATTAGCATTCATGAATTCTGATATGGCAAAGGACAACCGTGTTAGCTACAGATTTAATAATAGTTACATAAGTTAAGAATAGAATATAATACAAGGATAGCATAACACCACTCACAACTTAAACACTAGTACGATACTTCTATTCTATACATGTGCATATATAGGTTAATGAGAGTAAGATTGGGTTAAAAGCAATCAATTACTAGCCATGATGCTAGGGGATGACACATTATAGAAACAAACTCTGTAAACTGACTGTTGTTTATATGGAGGTCCACTGAGAGATGTGACAGACATTTCAGCCTGACCTGTCCTTATATATTCCTATTCTGGGCAAAGATGATAAACATTATTTTAAGTGTTTCTGATGATCTAGTGCTACTAACATGGTAGTGCAGCCTAACTTGAATACGTCTGCAACAAAATGGACATTAATACAGTGACTGGCTGAAGTAATTACCTCCATGACAAGTCCATAAGTAACGGGAGACGGCAGTTGGCCTTTTTGCTTTAACTGCTGCAAAACCCAAAATGCTCCTTCCCATTGTTTCCGCGTAGCACAGGCATTTAGGACCTATACGCACACAAAATTACAGCCATCCTTTAGTTGAGTACACGCAAGTAAATGGATGGAGAACCTTTTTTATGATGAGACAGTTAAAGAAAATATAATGGAACATGATTTTAGATATTGAAGGATTGCTATTTTCTAGGCCAAAGGTGAAATTTGTAGGCCAGAGAATTGAAAAGATTTAATACGCAGGAGATTACAAAAGGCTTCCAGGACGACAGTCCACAGTTATCCATCACTCACCGCATTGTAAACAACTAGATCAGGTTCCATTCTTGGGTCCCATTTCCCTAATGGATTTGTCTTAAATTTGTTTTTGGGAGGAGATCTCATCGTATCAATCACATCAAAGAGTTCCTTCAAATGCCCAGCTTGTCCAAGTGTGATGGCAATACTACGATAAGCAACCAGGTCAGGATATGATGAATTTTGTTGCTGCAGATATTGGACACAAATGATCATGCAAGCCATAAATGGTCAATTTATACAATAACCTGACCCAAATATACATTTCACAAGGAAAGGCGGTGCCATAGATATGATAACTAATTTCTCATACCTGCATTGCCTGAAATATATTAAGAGCCTCCACAGGTCTCCTTGACTTTCCAAGAACAATAAGTGCAGTAGTAAATATATGCCTAGAGTAAAAGTTACACATAGTCAAAAGGTAATTAGAACACAATAATATTCTGAAGCAACTATAACAGGATGGGTTAGAGCACCACTCTCTAGAAATTTAAATAAAGGTTGAACAAGGAAGAACTGTGTTCGGGCCATATGTAGATGAGGTAAACACTTCCAACAGTACACAAAGAATGTACAGAGAAGAAACAAATATTATTAAACACTTCCAATAATATTTTACTGATGAAACAAATATTTTCACTTATGACAGTAAAACAGCACAAGGAACCTACAAAGGGGAACAAGGTTTTCTGGGCTGCTCACTTATTTTATTTTCTTTTGACATGTAGCTATATTGAGAAACACCAGTGAATTGGGATCAGATGTTATTTGGGTTATTGTTACTTCAAATGAATAAAGATGGTTATTCTAGTTACAGTAAATAACAATATCCCAAAGTACCACAGAGAACCATAAATCATCATTTTCCAAAACAATCAATGTTACCATTAGATTCTGGCACCAAGATTACACCCAGGAAAAATTCATCCAAATCAAACAAACAGGGTAAAAGACTTGATCCCTCCTTGAACTAGAAAAAAGTAGTCTTATCTTTTTGTTTTTTGATACAAGAAAAAAACTGTCTCATCTTTTGTTTTTTGATGCAAAAAGACTGTTTTATCAATAAAAGAGATACAGCCAGATCTTGGAACATGGTGATCTTCATATAAAAGAAAACACTCTATTAACTGAATTTTTCTAATACCATCTATCAATTGCACTGGCCAGTTACCACAGAACTTAACATGAGAAGCAGCAGGGAGTAGTACAGGTATACACTCTGACACTCTAGGATACCTTAGCTTGTGGGATTTGTAGCGGTCACGCATTTGAAGCCACTCGATGACTTGAAGCACCCTTCTCCAGTTTCCTAGTTTACCCAATGTCTGGATCAATCTCAACATAGAATAATCCATAAACTTTATTTTTGCATTCCGCATCATCCTGGAGAACACCCACTCAGGTTTGTCAATGTCTGCACCATTCAACCTGCCACAATATAGAAGTTGATAAAGATTTTACATGAGTTTGACATAAAGGACAAAGAGTTGGTAGTGATTCTCAAGCATGAAGACACAGAAAATTAAAGATTAAAATTCAAACTTCAAGTAATTGAAGAGAGGAAGTTTAAGATTTCTAGCTACACGTTCAAATAGAGAAAATAATTTTCTGAAGATCAAACTTCATCAACAGCATTCAAATGCATGGAAAATGAAGTCCTAAACATTTTCCTTGTCGTTGTAGTTTCCTTGTGTTTGGGGCCTAGGATGAGTCTAAAAGCAGAAATTTGTCCAATAAGCTGAAAATGTTTCGCAAATGTTGGAAAATTTCTTTGGTACATCGTGAAGGTAAATGTACACTGGAAGCATTGAAAGATAACATGCTCTACATACAGAAAATTGCACAGTTAGAAGAAAGAACGTACGATTTTGCCAATTTCTGGATTCTCTCCTCCATTTCAGCTTGAGAAACTCTTGGCTTGTTCACAACATCACTCGATTCATCAAAGTTCCTGAAAGCCGCTCTTTCCACCCCCAACACTTTGTCATCAACATCACCAATGAAAACCTTACTGCTTCTACCTTTCCTAGCTCCTTTACCTTTCCTCCTCATTCCATTTCCTTCAACAACTTGCACTAAGTTACCACTAGCAAGTCCAACACCTGTCTCAGCATCCATGTCAGCTTCACTTCTAATAACTTCTTTGTCATCACCATCATCAGGAAACACCTGACTACCGCTACTTCTCCTGGTCACTTTCTTCCCCCCCGCAACTTGCACTAAATTACTTCTGAAATTTCCAGTACCTCCGCCAGCTTCCATGTCAGCTTGATTTCTGCTTCTAATAACTGCTTTGTCATCACCAACATCACGAAAGACCTTACTACTACTTCTCCTGATTACTTCCTTTGCTCCCACAACTTGCACCAACTTACTGCTGACATTTCTAGTAGCGCTCTCAACATTGATGCCAATTTGACTTCTAATTGTTACTTTATCCTTGGCTTTCATTTCACTTCCTTCCATTATTTCTGAAACCCTGCTTCTTTTAGCTCTAACATCCCTCTCAGCTCTCATGCCCTTCCTAATTTCTGTTGCCTTGAAAACCTCCTCTTCCTTCACCAACCTAACACCTTCATCATCAGAAGAAACGTCTTCCCTCGACCCATCTCTGGGCTTACGCCTAGTTGGCTTGTGAGCTTGCCTTCTCTCTCTTATGGCTTCCATAGCTTTCAAATATTCATTAAACGCCGGCTTGAATTCAGACTCTTCCTTGAGAATTTCACTCGCCCCGCCGCTGTTGAGCACTCGTAGACCAAATTTCCATGCCTTCTTCCTCTTCGGATTCTTGTTCGGAGGAACTACCAAGACAATGGGCGGACGAAAATGTGGAGACCCAATTGAGGAAAATTTTTGCTGGGCACAACAGGACTCGTAAACCCGATTTTTTTCAAACGCATACATGCCCTTTTCACCGGTCGTCATTGCCGTAAGCAGCATCTGAATTCACGTACGAAGAAGGTAGAAAGCATGGATTCTTTTTGTTTTTTTGGGACCCTCCCTCCCCCCGGTAAGAACGTCGGCTCTGGTCTGCAACGATGAATTGAAAATTCTGTTCGGCTTTGCTTTACAAGTGGATTTGGGCTTACGATGCAAAAAAAATTAAAAAGAAAAAACAAAGGAAGTCCACGCTCGACAATTTGGGCTCGATTTCTGCCCAAAACAGAAGCGCTCAATAACATGTTAGGTCCGATTGCCGTTGACCATGGAAAACACTATTTTCAATTCTAAATCTTTTACAATTTTTTCTAAGTCTTAGAAGTTTATAAATTTTTATTTGAGTTCTAAAACTTACAAAACATATAAACAATTAGTCCTAAAGTTAACTCTCAGAGCAAGTAGCTATAGGAACGTCAATTTGCATCTTTATCCGTGAGTATCCTACGCTACTATATCCAATAGGCAATTTTTTTTTAATTTTACAAGTTTGAGTCAGGTTTTGGCAATTTTTATTTTTGTACTTGTCGGGTACATGGAAAGATATGGGTTTAGAAGTCTACCCTCTCCAAACCCAGCCCCTACCCTACCCGTATGTTATAGATAGTATTTAAGTATATAAAATATTACATATGTTATATACATACCCAATCCTAATCCTATACAACTCAAATATATATATATATATATATACCCATTGGACTACTTTGTTTTCAATTATGTTCTTTTGCTGTTTCTCTATAACACTTCATAGAGAAAACCTATATTATTATGTTCAATTGTTAATTGAGATTGTTATTTTATTGCTCATGTTTTTGAATGTATGAACTTCTTGGCATTTTTACTTGTTAGTCACTTGACCTATAATTTATAATTAAAGGAAATATTACTTGATGATCGTAGGTGGCATTTTTTACTTTCTTTAGTTTCAATTTTTATGTTATGTGATCTCTTGTGCAGACATTGCATGTATAATACCTGACCTGACCCGCCTCAACATGAAGAGGGTTTGGGCGAAGAAACTATATCCTTTATAGGTTGTAGGAAGGGTTTAAATAGAGCTATTATATTACAAATAGGATTACGGAATGCCTGTACTATCCCTAAACTAGACCCATTGACATCTCTATGTAACTAATGGATTAAGAGTAACTGCTTTAAAAGTAGATTTGTGCTTACAAAACTTGTAAATAGTTAGTTGTAAAATTAATCATTAAAATATGTAGCAAACAGATTAAGGCTAACTATTTACACATTTTACATATTTTATGACTCAAATAAAAATTTATAAAATTTTAATACTTGAATGGAAAAGTTGTAAAAGATGATTTGATAGACTTAAATTTAAGCCATTCAAAACATTAAGTTTTTATGCATATTTTTGTCTAGTCAGTTTCGTAAAATAATGTAAATGAGGAAAACATCATATCCATCGTCGAAGATTAAGAAGTTCTTCTGACACACTCGCATCCGTTTCTAATTGGCAAAAAATAACGAAAAAATCATTAATATTTTTGTATTGGGCTAATTCACTCACTAATATTTTTTTTTACCAAATGAACCACTAACGTTTCTAAGTCGGTTCAAATTGGTCATTATTATAACTTTTTCCATTAAGTCTAACAGAATCTTAACATAAAATACCAAGTTTAGTTCTACATTTTATACTTTTGCTCTCAGCGTCTCTGAAGTTTATTAATCTAACATTTGAACCACCTTCTTGAAGCCGATATCAATCTTTAAACTTCATTTGTAAGTAGTAATTGAAATCTTCTTTAACTCGCTGCTAATGGTCATGATATTCCTTCTCTTACTCTATCTCATATTGTACCATAAATTTGCGTTAAGTACTAATATAAGCAAGACATCATTCGGGAGTGGTAGGTGTGGGGTCGGAGGCATCTCATCTTGGGCTACGGAGATGGTACACTTTGAAGGAGTTGAGAGCAGCAACAGATAGATTATGCCCAAAAAATGTAATTGTGGAAGGTGATTATGAAATTTTATAAATGGTGAAAGTAACCTATTTGAATTGTTTTGAATTAAGTGGAGCTATTTTATTAATTTTAAAAAGTTAATGATGGAGTTTTGTAATATTACAATAGCCAAGTGAGTAAATTGATCTATTTGAATAATATTAGTGATTTCTTTGGTTATTTTGAATAGCATTAGTGGTTTATTCGGCCGAAAAAAATATATAAGTGATTGATTCGAGCTAGGTCCAAAACATTAGTGGTTTATTTGTTATTTTTGTTGTTTCTAATTTAACATTTTTGCATTAAATGTTCCCTTAATATGTAATGATTATGATTAAAAAAAATGAAAATAATGATATGTTAACAGTCAATTTGCAATGTTAAAAGCAACTTGTGAATGCAGAAAGGAAGTTGTTCCCTACCAAATAAATGGAGTTCTTCTCCTTAAAGCATAAAGAATTGATGGCTATTCTTCCTCTTCTACCACCTTTAACAGCTGTCCTTGGTGTTCCCCTCCATGGCCCAAGGCTGCTTTGTTTCTCTCTCCACGTTCTCTCTTCCAATTGGACCCCCACCCACTTACCCCTATAATGGCTTTGTGCAAATATTGGGGTGCATATGTACCAGTTCCTCTTTGTACTCGATTTTAAGGAATGGTCCACATCATTGATGAAAGAGTGGGAAATTTCCCCACGAGGGCAAATCCAAAACGGAAGAACCAATATTTGTTTGGTAGCTAAACAAGATTACAACATACCAAAGGGTATTTTGCAAATCTGATTCACAATATAACCGGAAGAAAAACTCCAAATTTTGTTGAGTATTTAATGCATGTTATTTTTCTATAGATCTGCATCTCGTGAATTAAAGATATATTGTATGATATATCACACCACATATTATTACTAATTTTAAAAAAATTTCATGTGTCTATAGTAAAATCTCATTTTTTTAAGATAAAAAACATCATTGCAAATTAAATTCATTGTTTTTTTAATTTTAGTTTTAGAAGTAAAATAGGAAAAAGACATTATAGATTACACACATATTAATCTCGTGTATAGAAAAATGTTAAACCCTTTATAGGACAAAGTAGTTCATCATTTTACATTTTTTAGTATGTGGTATATTGGTGTAAAATGAAGAAAAAAAATTCCTAACCCATGGTATGAGGTAAATTGAAACAAAAAAAAAACTGAAAAGTATATATAGGCGAAATGCAGTTGCATATCCCTATAATTCGTGCAGAAATAAGACAAACCTTGAAAATTTATATACTGCATGCTGCATACTCGCTCTATGTGATATTTTTCAGTTTCACAAGAAATTTGTCGCTCTACTTATAAATACTTCAAACTATTATGTCTCAGTATTACAAAGGGCACTTCTGTATTTGCAGACCGAACAGGTATGTATCAAATGTCTGTTAGGAAAAGTGGGGTTGGTTGAAAAAACGAAAAAGAAAAGGTTGGGTCTTGGGAGGACCTATGGAACACAACGAGACCATCTTTCGATCCATATGGAGGAGGTAGCTTCTCCATGAAAACAACCCAAACATGCAATAGTGCATTTTTCCATGCAAAGGAGAGGCCCACAAGGCCACAACTTTTGGAGAAGCAATCCTGAAATTGATGAGAAAGATCAATGTGGCATTAAACCAGATGCCAACTTGTTGAAGTTCCAGTTTTTCAAGGAAAGGCTTTGGATTTGCTTCAGCTGTATGGGTGGGAAATTCCTCTTACTGCCACTTTTCTTGGCATTGGTGTAATAAACTAATGTTGTCGAAATCTAAGGTAATTGTCTGCAAGACTCAGTCTCATACAGACTTGTAAATCCGAATTCCCAAGACCTTTTCTGAAGCGGTGACTCTTGTTTGATTCACAGACTTACACGTTATTCTGGGACATGTTGGAGCGATTTGAGCACATTTTTATTACAACCCAAACCGAGTTTTGGCACTCTTGTGTCTTGTTTGACTTCTGATCTGCAAATTCCTTTCCGAAAAAGTATATATTGATCCCATAAGTTTTGCGCCTATTAGACCCTTCTGTTCTTTTCTTCTGCACAAACATGAGGTTAAAGAAAGTCAGGTTGGTTTTCTCTCTCTCTCTCTCTCTTTCGAGGTCAATGTTTGCTGTGCAATTGTGCTGAAAGTAGGAATCTTTAAACGAAATTTGTGTTTTAAGTGATGAGCCTTCGATGGCTAAGAAGAAGAGCTGGATCAATCTAGTGAAGAGGTTCTTTCTCTTGGAGAATCATGCAAAACCAGAAAAGGTTGATTTTTGTGCCCTGAATCTGTTTGTAAATAGTCCTCTTTGATTACAAAGCTTTTATTTTAAACATGACGAAACAATTTTGCTACAAGGGCAAGGGGATGGGATGGGTGTTTGCGAGGCTGTTCAGGCCAAAAGGTTTAGCCTCCATTAAAGCTTCATCACCTGCAAGAGAGAAGAAAATGCTTGCAAATGAAGCAGTGGAGGGGCAGAGCAGGCATGCTTTGCAAGTTGCTATAGCCTCAGCAGCAGCTGCTGAAGCTGCTGTGGTAGCAGCTCAGGCTGCAGCTGAGGTTGTCTTGCTTGCTGGCTTGCCTCACTGTGCTCATAAATGTGAGGAAGAGAAGAAAAATCATTCAGTAGATAGTCAAACTGAGTCTCTTCACTTCACCACTCAGCATGAAAGAAAGATGAATCCAATAGTTGCTGCCATCAAAATACAGACAGCCTTTAGAGGGCACCTTGTAAGTCTCTGGATCAGAAATATGCATTTCTTTCTCTTGGGTTGCAAGTGATGGTTGATCTTACTCATGAAACATGGGAAGAGAACATAAATATGCTTTATTGATTTATTCGTTGTCTGGCCTAGGACTCAGTTGATTAACGGATGGACTAATATCGGTCTCATGTGTTTTCGACGCATGCTTACTGGGTGCAGTAAAACAGTAACATCTGCCATTGATGTTTAACTTAATGGACGTGTTAAAGTTCAAACGTAAATTGGGATTTCTTGCAGGCAAAGAAAGCTTTGCTGGCACTGAAGGGAATAGTAAGGCTTCAAGCGATCATCCGAGGCACATTAGTGAGACACCAAGCTGTGACTACTCTAAAGTGTTTGCAGTCTATTGTAAATATCCAGTCACAGGTTGTCACAGAGAGATCTCAAATGCCGGAAGGCATCTGGGGTGGTGATGAAAATAAACAGCTTCAAATCTTCAAAGACAAGATGATAAAGGCAACTCTAGCGTAGCAAATTGTTATACTGTTCTTTCTTTCGTGGCCATTATGCTATTGTTCTGATTTAGTTTACCATGCTGCTGACACTTCCAGGTCAATACAAACAAGCAAAGAAGATGGGACGACAGCATTTTGACAAGAGAAGAGGCAGAGGCAATGATTCTATACAGAAAAGAGGCCACATTGAAGAGAGAGAGGATAAAAGAATACGCGTACAATCACCGGGTAACTCATTGTGCATTTCTCTGCATTGAATTCTAATTTCCTTCCGGCTTGTTTGAAAACTAAAATGAGCTACGGCAAATATGTAACTCAATGCACTGCAGTCAAGTAATCACTTTCCGAGTTTGCTCTTGGTTTCTTCAGCTAATCACCCTAAGGAAACAAACTTTGTGCAGAAGTCAGCCGAATCACAGCATAACAAAGGTAATGGAAGATGGAAGTACTGGTTAGACCAGTGGGTTGATACCCAGTTGACTAAAAGCAAGGAGCTTGAAGATCTTGACTCTGCTTATCGTTCAGATCAAAAGCCTAGAGATGAATTCAAAACACACCAGCTTAAACCGAGGACTTCATCACCAAGAGTTAACAAGATTGAAGGTATGATTTCTCCGGCAACAATCCCCAGGAGAAATTTTCGGCACGGAAATTATCCTTCCGCGGAAGAAGATAACCCATTGTTAAAATCTCCTTCACTCCCAACATACATGGCTGCAACAGCTTCTACAAAGGCAAGATCAAGATCCTTGAGCACACCTAGACTGAGGCCTGGAAGTTGCAATACACTGTCCGAAAGCTGTTCACCTTGCCAGAACAACCTGTCTCTAATGTCTTCTGCCGCAAGTGAAGTTCCAAGCAGTTGTAGGAGCAAACAACATGCCTAGCGGTTACCAGCAGAGATCTCCCAGCCTGAAAGGAATATCAGGTCCTGTAACGTCAAGCAGGCTGCAAAAGATCTGAACTTTGGTTCACTGTGTTCATTGCCTGACTGGAATCGACAACAAATGTTGAGATGATTTTGATAATTGTGAGCTTGGAATGCCTGTCCTTGTTGTAACGGTTTGAAGGAGTTGATGTTCATATGCAACATGTTATGATGTTTTTGACTCCAATGTTCTACTGGCCTCTTCGTGTACAGATTTAGGAGCTTCTTGATCCTTATGGTGGTAATTTGTTCAGATTTCAATTGTCATATAGCAAAATGAAAAACAGTTATACTATTGGAAACCATTCACATGATCAAATTATCAAAGGGTTTAAAACCTCTAATTTGAGGGCTAAAAGTCTCATTCATTCTTTAAGAAAATGTCTCAAACCCAAAGTTGTAGACCAAAATCATGCAAAATTCTGCATATTACTTGATTGGCACTTGTTGGCACTTGTAAAAGTAAGTAGGACCTATTAAATTTTTTTCGCATCCAATCAGTTTCTCCCTTGTACGATTTTGTACAAGTTTTTGTTTTGTAAATTGTTTCAGTACATTTAACAAAATTGTTTTGCACAACTCCATCAGGTCTTGGCCCAGTTTAGACGAGCAAGGGCTGCAAGAGAGTACAACCTTTTGGGCCTGAAAATCTGAGAACATTAAAGCCAACTTTTTAACTTTTATCTTAGGTGATTAATCAGTTTTTTCAGTTTTAACCATCCAAATAGTTAAATTTGTTCATTTTTTATTGTTGTGTACTACTAACCACAGACCAAATTCTAAGGGGAAACCAAAATAAATGGAAAAAATTTTTGTTTTTCAGTTTTCAATTATGATAACTAAATTGTGTGTGTGTGTGTATATATATATATATATATATTTAAAAACTCAAACATCCATCATATACTCCAATTTAAACTCATGTTTCAATCACATACATACACATAGAAAGCATCCATCACATGCATAATCAATTCCAAATCTCAAACATAAATATAAATCTCAAAAGAATCAATTTGTTCGGTGACTGAATTTCAATGAAAGCAAATTGAAAATTGAATAGAACTTGTATGTTGGTTTCGGTTGAAATCACACCTAAAAATGGTAACTAAACTGAAACATTTTCAGTTATTCTATTTTTTTTAGTAGAACCAAAATTTTGCTCACCTCTATTTTCTCTTTGTGGAAAATGGAACCGTAATTAATTTTAAAGCACTGAACAACAAGAACTTCTCTCTTTAATATCCATATTATTTTGATATTAAAATTTCACTAATTTAATTTTCACTAATTGATATCATGCTAATTAATCTAAGTGAAACCTATTTTCTATAAAGCTTTTAGGAGGAAGAGAATGTTACCTCATTCTAAATGTAGGGCATGTCAATAGTCCTACTACCCTAAATACATACTCAAAAATCATAAAAATAAACTAACTAATTCTTCCTCCATCTTATTTCTATTAAACTACTTGGTTTCCATTTTTTACTTTAACTTTTCACAAGTAAATTGAAAAAGTTGAAAAAATAAATATTGACATGATAATTTAAAGGATAGTGTGATAAAGTAATTTAGTAAGTATGAAAATATTATAGAGGTTTGAGACTATTCAAAATAGAATATATTACAATAGTTAAGGGATGTAAATAGTACTTTATACTATAGTAGATTCCACTGCAAGTTTATTGCCTTATAAAGCACGTCCTAATTAGGCCATTTCCGTTACATTCACTAGTAAATCAGATAGAAAATGCTAATATTACAAGAATCAACATAAAATGGATCTCAAAATAACAAATCCGATCCCCTGACTTCTCTTATCAATACTACTAAAATTTAAACTTTAAAATTAACTAGTTACATCTTTCTTTTCCCAACTTGCCTTGCCCGAGCAAAATTCTTTTGGATCAATAGCCAGAGCCAAATCTCTAGAATCAATAATTTTCAATTTGCTCATGATACCATAATGGGCTTTGGCTTACATCCTGGAAGGCCTATTAGAGATTTACTTATAAGTTTAGTTCATCTTGGAATAAATCATTAAAGTATTACTCATGGGTTATGGATAATGGGTTGACCGTTATTAGATTGGTTTAAATCAATGAGGTGATCCTCATGATCACGGGACCCATCATGCAATAAGGGGAGTTTTCCCCCATGACTATCACGTCTATACTCTTATAATAGGTCTCTTTCACAGGTTATGGTATACATTTTATATTCTGAACAAAAAAAAGTTTTCTTTAAGCTTGCTACACTTTTTTTGAGCTTATACTAACTTAAGTATCAGAAGATCTTCCTCGAACACACAACTCTATGCCCTTCTAACCCTGTATTTGATTGCAAGTTCAGCCTTTTCTAAGATCTCTGTTAGCCCACTCAGCTTCTTTTAGGTAACAACTTGTCATTGCTTGTAGGAACATTAATAATGATTGAGACTAAAAGATCATGTTTGAACAACAAGATTATCAGGATGACACTAGAGATGATGTCACAATAAGGGTAAAGGAAGATTTTTCCCTGTCAATTTAGAATGCTCTGACCAATAGTCCAAGGCCAAGAAGCAAGATTACCTTCCTTGCTGTATTACTCGAGACAAATGATGGCTCCAAATGCAGAAGCCAACAATGGCTAGTATACTATGTCAGTCAAACCTAACAAAAAGTTGAAGCTAAGTATTCAACTATCCAGAAGGTCAATCCTGGCCCTAATCATCACAGGTAAAAAGCTAAGGCCTTAATTTCAAACACACACCATCAAAGTAAGGATAGACCTACCCTTTTGGAAGATCCTCCTAAAGCCAAATCACTCAAGATGACTAGCCATGTGATGTGTCGAGCTAAGTGAATTTGACATCCACTATGAACCCCATAAGACCATCAAAGCTCAAGCGTTGGCAACTGTTATCACAAAGATGTTTTAAGACCTAGTCCAGATAAATCAACCGTCAGACCCTGAGCTTAAGTGGCAGCTGTTTATAGATAGAGCATGTAGGCAAAAATACTAACGCAACTAGGTGGTCCTCAAAGGCTCCTAAAAATGAAAGTGATAAAAAGTTCAATGCCCCTGTAACCAATAATATGGCTACATATAAGCCGCTAGTTGCTGGACTTTGGATACCATGACAAGTGAGAGGGAGGTTAAGGACCTAGTTGTGTGTAGTTATTCCCAGATCATAGTCTAATAGACTAATGGACTATGTGGCACCAAAAATCCTATGCATAAGTACTTTGCCTTAATTAAAGGAATGAACTCAAATTTTAGTATTGTGCAGATTTAAAAAAGTTTGGTGCCAAAATACACAGGCTGAAGCAATGTTCAAAAGCATGACTGAGGCATCAGTAGAAATATTGAAAACCCCTTCTTCAGTTTCCTTGAGTTTAAAGATAGTTTGAAAAGTGATTAGAAAAAGCATGTCTTTAGCTACCTGGAAATAAGTGAATGTCCAGATGAAATCAATAAGGTTAGGTTTACGTAATTCACCCTGATTAGAGAGGAACTACAGTGGTGAAGATACTCAACCCCTATAGAGATGCTTGACAACAGCAAAATGATGACATTTTCTTATAGAGATACACAAATAATGCTCTAGATTCCATATGGGATACAATTTTCTGGCCCACAATATAGTCCAACAATGATACTTTCAGCTAAAACTTTGAAAGGACACCTAGAAATACATGAAGAGATGTTATTATTGCCAACTAAATGCCGGAGTATAGAGGCTATTGTAAAAAATGATCCCTCCTTTAGACTATCATCATCCATTTGCAGTATGGGGGCTCAACCTAATTTGTACATTTCCTTTGACATCCAGAGGTGTAAAGTATTGCATTATGGCCATGGACTATTTCACCAAATAAGTGGAGACGAAGCCTCTGGCATCAATTATAGTAGCCCATGTCCCAAAATTCTTATGAATATCCATTCTCTATTGGTTCAATTGCCCCCAGATCCTAGTGGCAAACAATAAAAAATAATTTGACAATGTTCTATTCAAAGTGTTTACTAAGAAATGAGGAATTAAGTTGTACTTCACACCTATCTACTATTTATCGTCTAACTGCAAAATGGATGTCACCATTTGCACTATCATGGATGGCTTGAAGAAGAGATTTTTAGATACCCAGGGAAATTGTCAAGTGAGTTGCCATTTGTCCTATAAAATTACTGTACAATGACTTGATGGCCCATTTAGGAAACCCTCATCTCCTTCATATATAGGACAAATGTCCTTATTCCTAGAAAGATTGTATAGCCAACACTTCAAGTCTGGTCTTTGATGAAAGGAAGAATGAGCAAGGCCTTAGGGCCAAGCTAGATTTCTTGGAAAAGCTCCGCGAAGATGCCAGGCTTTGCATCAAAGCTTTCAAGTAAAGGGTGATGGATGCTCGTAATTGAAAGGTTAAACCCAAGGATATTGGGTTAGTGGTCTGGTGCTCATAAAGGTGGAACACACTGGATAGGATCCGAGCCATATTTTGTTCAAGAAAAGCTATGAAATGCCTTATATAGTCTCTAGAGAGCCTCGAAAGAAAGTCAAAGCCTCCAAAAGAATGCTCCTCAAGCTCTATCACTTAAGCAAACTTTGGCCTTATTATGCTTAGCACAAGTTGTTACCCCTTGTGTACTTAGGTTGGATTGTTATCACTAATGTACTTGACTCCCTATTTAAATACTTAATGAAATTTTCAAGTTTTGCCTATATGACTTATCACTACTATTTTTTTCTTAGAACTCATAGCTCAAGGAGACCACCATTAGGTTAGAACCATGTAGAAGTTAAAGCCCTTCACATCAAGACTATGTTCTCCTATATCAGGACTAGGGTCTTTCGTATTGAGCTTAAGGCCTCATGATAATGATTGTATTGGGACTAAAGTCCTCCATATTGAGGTTAGGGCATCTTGGACGTTAGTCTTAAAAAAGAATGGATTAACAGTTAAAAGAAACACCATAAGAAAATAACAGTAATGTTTCAAATAATATTCATATTGTTTATGCTTGTAAAATTTCCTAAGTCTATGAGAAGAATTTACAAAAGGGGCTGATCCCTTAGACAAAAGGCGTCAAGGCCACCACTTTAAATGAAGGTCACCATTTTGGTTTCTAGCTTGTCATCATTATACCAAAGGCTTTATTCCTTTAAGACTTCATTCAGTGTGTCACCTCCTTAAAGATCTAGCCCATGGTGGGCTTGCTCCACTTGATGGTAGCACTAGATGAACCCATTAAAGAGTTCCTAGATTAGTCACTAATTAGTTTTATCTTCCACCCTGACCATATTCCTTTGAAGCCTAGTATTTTGTATCTAGAGGATAGGGATCTCAACTTTATAGGTGACAACCTTTTTTATGTAGCTTATACATCTAGGTCTTAGCAGCCTTTAATCCTTAGTGCATGCTTAGTAGTCCTATTTCAGGATATCAATTTGCCCATCGAAGTTTCGCACCATCTAGCAAACCACATTCTTAAGTGTGAAACAATGGCCCTTAAAACCCTTATCCACCTACGGTGCCATATCTTTAACAGCCCCGGCAGAAAGTTGAGTCACGAAGACATTCTGCTTCATAATTTGGTCTTTTAGGTGGCATCGCTCCTCATTCATTTTAATCATTTTTCTTGCTAGAGACGTCATCTTTCCTTTCAATGCATGGTTTTTGGCCTAGAGTTTCTTATCAGTCTCCATAATTCTCTCCAACATATTTGAGATGCCATTTAAAAGAACAGTAGCTTGTAAAAAATGGATTGGTCAATATAACCAAAGGTAGCTACAGAAAGACAAAAAAAAAAATCCCCCAGAGACCTACATAAAGATGCTACCTTATAGAGGCCTTGACACTGCTCACTAGGTCCTTCATGTCTACCTCTATCATTTGGCAGTCTTGGGGTAGGGCGAGAGCCGTTAGAGCTTGGAAGAGGGAACTATTGTCCTCTATAATTGACTTCATCTTCAAGATAAGGAATTTGAAATCCCAAGGAATCCCTCCATAGACCCCAAAATAGGTTCCCCAGGAACTCTGCATCTACGTTTTCAACACCTTGGGCTGAAATTTGTCAGCTACCTTGGGGATCCTTTGGTAGCTCTTATGCAGCCAACACGTTTTCTTCATAAATTGACCCAAAACTTTATAGGAGCTCCGTCACTCATCAATAGTAATAAAGGCAAGGGCATCTTTACTGCCAGAAGCCTTCCTGGGGAAGGGAGAGAAAGAGTAGGTACTTCACCTACAAAAAAGGCAAAACACCATGCCATATAATAGTTCATAATAGTTCATAGTAATAAGGGCAAGGGCATCTTTACTTCCAGAAGCCTTCCTGGGGAAGGGGGAGAAATAGTAGGTACTTCACCTACAAAAAAGGCAAAACACCATGCCTACTAATCATCGAGCTAAAGAATGGGCACTTACTTAAAGGTAAGGAATAAGTGAGAGCAAAAAAGAGCCATCATAAGTATGATAGTTCCAACACTCATCTCCATAAACCCAGAATGAAGAAGAATCTTCAGGAATCTCCACCATTTCTTGAGCCTTAGAGGCTAAGGCTTTCTGCCTTTCCCTTCATGTGCCAGAGTTGCTAAGATGGTATTGTTATCATCTTCCTAGGAGGCAAAGACCTGCAAGTCTAGTCTTTCTATTTGACTAAAGATTTCTTGGCCCCATGGAAGTCCCCAAGCACTGTCTGTCTCATCCTCAAAGTGTGCACAATCTCCTGGTCTAAGTTTGTAGTCACCAAAGAATAGGATCAATGCAATAGAAAAAATTAAAAAAAATGTAGTTGAATTTTACACTAAATTTACATTTAAGAAGTACCCTTCTATTAAGGGAACTTATGAGCTCCTCCGCATATAAAGAAGCCATAAAATCAGGCTTAGGCTTCATTGAGTAAGGACGACTAACCTTGCAGGCACAGAGAGTAGTCCCATTGAAGTATTGCCTAGGAATAGGGATAACCTCTATTTCATGTCATCCTCTAAAAGCTTTAGGAGGTAAGCCCCTATTTTCTTCATGGCCTCTAAGGCCTTAGATCTTACCACTAGCTTAGGAAGGACTATGTTCTCATGGATAAGGTTACTTATCCATTCCAATGGGAAGCCTTAAAGTAGAATTTATCCTTCCACTTATTCTAGCTTTTCGAAGTGATGGAAAATGAAAAACCAAGGTTATGGTGAAAAGAATTCTACCTTAGGTTGGAAAAAACAAAATGTGTGTTTTGAAGATCAAATAATAGAAGAAGCAAAAAGACTCTAAGCAAAAGCTTGTCCCCGCTAGATGGCAAATAAGTAAAAACCCCAATAAGTGTTGAAAGGTCTTAAGGGCCAATTACGAGTGAGGAAATTTGAAGTGGTTGTAGAGCTAGTTCACAAAGGGGTGTAGGGGGAACATATGACTAGCTCTACATTGGTTGGCATATACAATGAGTTGGTCCTCGGGGTCATAAGCCCTATCATAAAACCCAGAGACCATGAGTTTCATGGATGGAGGGATAAACGTATCATCCTTTAGAATTTCAATAAAATGAGGGGCCATGGCGCTCTTTAGAAAAGAAACATCAGAGACTTCAAAGGTTTCAGGATCTTGCCCCTGTGTGAAGTCTCAATGGTAGTCTTCCATACAGTGAATGCCATGTATGAACGGCAACAGACAACAATTGCAAGATGGAAGGCAACTCGATCACTGACATCAGACATTTTGACTCGATCCAGCATGACAAAATTATAGTAACGAAAACTAAACAAAAAAGCAGTAAAAAGACCCTAGGAGTTAGGAATTTGCACCTTTAATAAGAAGTTTCATGGATTTTTAATGGCTTGAGGCTGTGACAAATGCATTCTAAGCAATATTAAATACATAAAATATATTTTTTTAAAGAAATACATGAAATATATTTTTTTAAAGAAACTAAGTTGCAAACAAATTGAGAAAAAGAGACCTATAAATGGTTCAAGGGCATTAAGAAACATTCATTATGGGAAATCGTGCTTTAGGTCATTTAGGAGACACCATATATCCACCTCATTAGAAACGCTTTTCTCACTTTTAAATTTCAAAATGCAAGGCATTATACTCCTTCCACACTTAAGGGAAATGCCAATTGATACCATAATGGATTTTGGTCCACATCCTGAAAAGGGCCATTAGAGATTCACTTATGGGCTTGGTTCAGCTTGGAGGAATGCACTAGAACATCACTCATGGGTTATGGATAACTTATTGATCATTATTAGATTGACTCACATCAAAGAGGCAATCTACAAGATCATAGGATTGACCCTGCAATTAAGAGTGTTTTCGCCCCATGGCTATAATGCTTCTAGGACTATAATAGGTCTTAACCTCTATTTAAAACCTTTGATCAAGAAGAATTGACACATGTTTTACCATTACCACCATGTCCACAAAGCTCCCCTACCAAGTCACTGCCAAAAACATATTAAGATCTAAGACCTATAGCCCTAATGGCTAGCTTTTACCTTCCTTTATTTTTGAATCCCTTAAATCCCTCGTAGTTTCAAGGTCTTGCTTTTTATAATAAGTAAGCCTGTGGCTTGGTTTAGTAGTGTGAAAAAGTTGATTTGACGTCCAGATTTTTTTAACTCGATTGATTGTGGGTGTAAATTGGCCAAGTTAAGAGTCTGTTCAATCGAGGACTTGGTGACTTATTTGGGTTTTAGACCAGATGAGGGTAAGTCTACTGGGCTAATGATACTTTTGAGGAGGATGGTAAGTTGGTTGATGAACTGGTGGTGACAAGCTTGCTTTTATAAATGTTTTAGCACCCATGATGGCCATGAAGGCTTTTCATGTAAGCCACTTAACAATGGTGCTGCCAGTTGTGGTGAAAATGGCAAAAGCAAGGTGGTAGAGGGCTATGATTGAAATATGCAAAGGTGGTACCATTTTGTGATAATTGTAGATAGTTATTCTCAACTTTAGCCAAAGAGGGGATTTACAAAAATGGCCCATAAAGGCTGCTAAGGTTGAAATTGTTACATTTAAAAGTTTAAAGTTTAGAATTATTAATGGAAAAAGTTTTGGGGGGGGGGGTGACCTTAGGGGTGAGTAGAAATTTGGTTTTAATCGGATAACCATTTTTTTTTAGTTTTCGGTAACTGAATAGCATCAGAAATTTGGTTTTCGGTTCAAACTAATAACTAAATTATTATTCCATTTCAGTTATCAGTTTCAATCTTAAGAAATTTGGTAACCGAATAAACTGATTTATCATAAGCTAAATGACATCGTTTTGATCTTCCCCCTAAGTCACCTCTATTTCCTCTCATTTAGCCATCACTCTCTCAAACATCAAAACTTTGGCCTTTTCGCGTCTGCTAAGGTTAGTTCTTCTATCACTTTCTTTGCTTCAAATCACTGATTCTCGCCTTGCCTCACCATTGCCGACCACCGTTGACTCACCCATGTCGCACATTGATGTGATTCCTCTCTTTGTTTTGCTTGATTGAGTCTCATGTTTCATCCAGCAACTAGCAATTCGTAGGCCTCCTCTTTGTCTCGTTCCGTCCAAGGTTCTCCTCCATAAAGGTGCAACTTTATGTTGCCTGTTTTTTCCTTGGGTGGCTTGTGTTGTGTGTGTTTGTTTTTTTTTTTTTTGTATTTCTAAATGCTTGCCTCTTCCTTTGTTCTTTATTCCCAGGTTCCAATTTGTAGCCCGTAGGCCTTTTCCTTTGTGTCTCGTTCCCTTCCTAAGTTTCTCCTCTGTAAAGATAAGTGTTGCTACCGCCTCCTATGTTCATTTTTGTTTGTAATACCTAGCCCCCTTGGAAGGAATATTTGTTTAAGTAATTAAGTATGAGATAGCCTGGTTTTTTTGAATAATGGTCCAGATTCATTACCAGGTGCTTGGCTGTGTGTGTTTGATGACATCTGATTGATTAAAAGAAAAGAATGTGATAATTTATACTTAATTGCATTTTGGAACTAGTTGTTGTTATTTATGCATTTTGGAAATTGATGTTGTCTCCATTATCTTTCTATTGAATTCATAGAATCAAACCTTACTTCTAATTAATCAACTCCAATTACTATACTATATACAAAAGTTTCAAGCACAAAAGAATGTTTTGGATGTTAAAATGTAAAATGATGTGTAGGAATATTTTTATTTCAAGCTTCATCAAGATTGATTTGAATAAATTGCCTATAAAGAGTTCTCTTGGTTAATCAAACAAGTTATAATTACACTTTTTTTTTCATTTAATAATTTTTTATCTATTGCAAACATTGTTATTATTTATGGTTAACACTTTTTGTTACTTGTTTGGTGTAGATGGTTTCTCCCAAATGTTATCGTTAATGTAATTCACCAGAATTAACTAGTGCTATTGATTCTCGCTCTACAGGCCATGCTCAACCAAAAGTTGTAATGAGAAAAGCTGCAACCACACCTAAAGGTATTGGAAAATCCACATCATGGAAGAGAAAACAAATGTTGCTGAGGTCTTATGGTAGAGCCATTTCAAAAAAGTAATAACTAAACAAGAAGAGCATAAAGCTAAGTGCAAGTATTATATGGGACTACTAGGAGGTCATTTGAAAGGAAATGAAAGTAATTCTCTTAGGAATCATTTCAACTCTTGTCCTAAACACGATGAATTGGAATCAAAGCAATCTGAATTGGTATTTGGTGAGAGAAATGAAGAAGGTGAAGAGGGTTTAACATGTTGGAAGTTTGAACAAGATGTTGTAAGAAGGCGTCTAGCTTTCATGATAACTATTGATGAGTTGTCTTTTAAGTTTGTAGAAAATGAAGGCTTTTGGCAATTCATGAATGTTGCATGTCTTAGATTTCGTATTCCATCAAGATATACTATCACTAGAGATTGCATTGATCGATATGTAGAAAAGATGAAACATTTGAAAGAGTTATTAAATAATACTTCTCAAAGAGTTTGTCTCACCACTGTTACATGGACTTATTTACAAAAAGTGAATTACATGTCCTTTATTGCTCACTTCATAGATAAAAATTGAAAATTGCACAATAATATATTGAATTTTTGTCCAATAATCGGTCATAAAGGTGAGACTATAAGAAGAGCTGTTGAAAATTGTCTTATTGATTGGGGTATTGATAAGGTATTCACTATCACAGTTGATAATGTTAGTTTAAATGATGTAGCAATTGAGTTGTTGAAAAAGAAAATCAACAATTGGGGTATAGGTATTGTCAATTGCAAGTATTTGCATATAAGATGCATTGCGCATATTATTAATTTTGTTGTTGTGGATGGATTAAAAGAGATGCATGGTTCTGTGTCAAAGGTTAGAGCCGCTGTTAAGTTTGTGAGATAATCTTCACAATGATATTCTAAGTTCAAAAAATGTATTGAAAAAGAGAAGATTGAAAATAAATCTTTATTGTGCCTAAATGTTAGTACTAGATGGAATTCAACTTATTTGATGTTGAATGCTACTAAAAAATTAAGACGGCATTTGAGGTATATTCTGGGGAGGATTCATTTTTTGAACTTGAACTAAAAGAGACAACTGGGGTGTTCACAAATGTTGATTGAGAAAATGTGAGAATATTAGTCACTTTTTTGAAAAATTTTTATGAGCTAACTCGTAGAATTTTTTGTTCATTGTATGTTACATCGAATACCTTTTTCTATGAAATTTCTGAACTTGATGGTTTCCTACGAGAATGGCTACTAAGTGAAGACATTGAGTTTGCCTTCTTGACTTCAAAGATGAAGGAAAAGTATGAAAAGTATTGGGGCAATGTTGAGAGGATGAATATGTTGATATAAGTTGTTATTGTTATTGACTTGCATCACAAGTTGAGGTATGTTGAATTTGCTTTGAATGATATATATCAGCATAAACATGATGTAGGGGCTCGGGTGACACAAAAGGTTGAAGATTCTTTAAATGAAATGTTTACTTGGTATTTACAACAGTTGAAGCCAAAGTCAAGTGAGCTAAGTGGCATAAACAAGGAACCTGTCTCCAAATAGACTATACCTGAATTTGAAGTCCAACACAGGGAATGACTAATTTCAAATGAAAGGAAAAAGAAGTTCAGGGCATTGATGGGGGAATGATGAGACTTTGTCAGATTTAGTTAGATATTTGAATGAGCAGTGTGAGCTAGATGATGATAACTTTGATATCTTACAATGGTGGAAATTGAATAGTGGACATTTGCCCATTCTTAGTGCAATAGCCCATGATGTGTTGGCTGTCTCAATATTTACAATTGCTTCATAATCAACATTTAGTACCGGAGGAAGAGTTTTTGATGCATTTAGGAGTTCATTGACACCTAAGATGGTGCAAGCTCTGATTTGCAGTCAATATTAGTTTAGGAGACAAATGACCTATGGTGTTGAGGAGGACTTAGAAGAGATAGAAAAACTTGAAAAAGGTACTTTAAATATCATTAGTTTAAAATTAGATTTCCTGAAATATTTGTTGTTTAACATTCCTTTCTTTTTCCTTTTCTTTTGTATTTTTGTTTTTCATTTACTTTAGATATTTCCAAAGTGATATTGGGTTCTTCAATTTTGGATATTTGAAGCAAAATTTAGGTATGATGTCTAGTTCAAAAATTTTTATCTAATATTGTTAAGTTCTATTACATGTACATCTAATAATGTAGTATTTATTGTTGTTTTAAAAGTTGCAGCAATGGACATTGGATAGAGTATGGACTAGGAGTAAGGATGGGCTCAGCTGGAATGGATGCTTGGATAATGTTTGCATTTAGTTGTATTATGTGCGTGTGGCAACGTGGGGTTTTGGGAGTCGCCACCAATCGGTTTCACTTAGGTCGATTGGACACCTTAAAAATGGTCTACGAGAGTTCTAGGGTTCGGGAGTACAATTACGTTAAAATAACTCTATTCTAACGCCCAAAATTGGTACCTTAGTTGATTTTAATTTTTGTTTTGCTTGCTTTTAAATAATTTCAATTAATTTTCAAACCAGATATTTTAACTAAATCATCCATATATGGATTTTTAAATTAATATGGACTTCTAAATCTTGGTAATTAATTTGTATAATTTTTTTTTATAAAAAATTTGATATTTCCGAACTATGGACTCTATCGAATCACCCGGATATGGAATTTAATGAAATTTAGTTTTTATTTATTATTAAATATTTTAATTAATTATTAATCAATATCATAAATTTTGTCGAATTATCCGAATATGGATTTTTTTTATCTTGGTACTTGATTTTTATTCATTTTTATTATAAATTTGATATTTTCCAAACCATGGATTTTATCGAATCACCTGGATATGAAATTTAATAAAATTTAATTTTTAATTTATTATTAATTATTTAATTAATTATTAATTTTGTCATAAATTTTTACCGAATTATCCGAATATGGATTTTTAATGATCTTAATATTATTTTCCTTTTTATTATTTTTTAAATTTTATTTTCCTTTTCATTTTTTTTGAAAGATTTTTTTTAAAAGTAATTATCTAATCCATAGATCTAAAAAAAATACTTATTTAAAACCATTGATTTTTATTGAATCGTCTGGTTATGATTTTTTTTATAAAATTTATTTTAATAAAAGGAATAAAAGGTTAAATTTTGTTATTTAAAGGAAATAATAAAAAAAAGATAAGTGTCTTAATATTCTAAATAATATTAAAAATGACGAAAAAATAAAGGATGGGGGGCTTGGTTGTAATAGAAAATAAAAAAAATAAAAAAATAAGGAAGTAAGATGGGACTATTGGCCAGCCATAAAAAAAATGATAAATAAATAAAATGAATTTAATCATCCACATAAAGAAGAATAAATTGTAAAAAGTAAATAAATAAAAAGAAGGTAAATAAATAAACTGGGGCGCTTAACCATCCACGTAAAAATAAAGTGCAGAAGAGTAAATAAATGAATAAAGTGCAGAAAAAGTAAATAAATAAATAAAGTGGGTACTTGGCCGACACGTAAAAAAATAAAGCGCAGAAAACCAAATAAAGTGCAGAAAAGTAAATAAATAAAATGCAAAAAAATAAATAAATAAAGTGGGGCGTTTAGCCATCCACACAAAAATAAAGTGCAGAAAAGTAAATAAATAAATAAATAAAATGCAGAAAAATAAATAAATAAAGAAAATGGGGTGTTTAGCCATCCACGTAAAAATTAAAGTGCAGAAAAGTAAATAAAGTAAATAAAGTGCAGAAAAGTAAATAAATAAATAAAGTGGAGCGTTTAGCCGTCCACTTAAAAAAAATAAAGTACATAAAGTAAATAAATGCAGAAAAGTAAATAAATAAAGAAAGTGGGGCGTTTAGCCATCCACGTAAAAAAAAATAAAGTGCATAAAGTAAATAAATGAAGAAAAGTAAATAAATAAAGAAAGTGGGGCGTTTAGCCATCCACGTAAAAAAAATAAAGTGCATAAAGTAAATAAATGGAGAAAAGTAAATAAATAAAGAAAGTGGGGCGTTTAGCCATCCACGTAAAAAAAATAAAGTGCATAAAGTAAATAAATGCAGAAAAGTAAATAAATAAAGAAAGTGGGGCGTTTAGCCATCCACGTAAAAAAAATAAAGTGCATAAAGTAAATAAATGAAGAAAAGAAAATAAATAAAGTGGGGCGCTTAGCCGTCCACGTAAAAAAAATAAAGTACAGAAAAGTAAATAAAAAAATAAATAAATAAAGTGGGGGCAATTAATTATCCACACAAAAAAATAAAGTGCAGAAAGTAAATAAAAGTAAATAAAATGGTAATAAATAAATAAAATAAAAAATAAAAAAATAAATGAGGTGGGGCGTTTGGCCATCCACATAAAAAGTAGGAGGTATAACCTTCCATATAAAAAAAATAACAAGAAAGAAGAAAAAGAAAAGAAAAAAAAAAAAAAGAAAAGTTGTTGTTGTTAATAATTAGTTCTGCAAAGAAAAAGAAGTTAGTGACTTATATGGATGAATATGAAAAATAGAAAGGTTAAAAAGGGGTTATACCCAAAGGGAAAGAAATTTCAAATATGGCGGGTCGGGTCCCTTTTTTTAAACGGGTTTCCTATTGATTCCGGCGACGGCAACGTAACAGGGGGGGCGGTGACGGCAGCGTTCTCAGCTGGGCAACGTCACGGCGAGCAGGGGAGGAAGGAGGAGGAGAACGGAGATGGAACGACGAGGTGGTGGAGTGTCAGGAGAGGCCGAACGGCGGGGTTAACGGTGGCGGAGCGACGCGCAAAAAAGGCGGACGGCGGAGCGTCAGACGGCAACGATGACGGCGTGGCTGGAGCGTCTTGGGGTGACGGCAAACGGCAACGGGGGGGAAGAGAGGAGAACGGTTTCGAAAAAAAAAAAAAAAAAAAAAAAAAAACGGTGAAAGACGGAGAGAAAGGTGGGGTCTAGCAGAAGTTTAGGATTTTTTTGAGTGTGGGAGAAATAGCCAGGGACTATTGCTACAGTTTTCACTTTTTTTAGTTAGGAGCTCTAATCTAACTTTTTTCTTTGTTTCTTTTGCAGGTTTGGACCCCTATTTATGGGGGAGGAACATTGGATTCATTTGATTTAAAAAAATTTGAAATTTAATTAAAAAAATATTTAAAACATAATTTAGGGAAAATTACAGTTTTAGTCTTTCAGCTTTCATTGACTACTGGTTTGGTCCCAAGTTTTTCACAAAATTACTGATTCGTCCAAATTTGTCTGTTCTGTCAATTTGGCCCAAAACCATGTGAAAAATTACTAGATTTTCCTGGAACTTCCAAATTTCGTCAGATTTTTCCAAAATTCTCAATTTTTTCAGATTTACCCCAAAACTTTTCAATTTTGTCAATTTTTTTAAAAAAATTTCCTTTGTTTTTTTAAATATTTTACATATATATTTATTATTTTTCAATTAACCCTATGCAACAAAATGCCCCCATAAACTTTATTATTATATTTATTTATTTATTTATTATTATTATTTTTTATTTATTTTTTTCCATTTTTTAACCGGACGAAATTAAGTGTCAACAATGTGGAAAACTTTGGAGTTTGGTGTATTATATTTGGATTTGGGACGAATGTTTAAGATTGGTTTAGACTTTGAAATATTTGTTAAATGTTTGGATTTAGATGGATGCTGGAAAATCTTTGTGTTGTTAAATTCCTTGTCACTTGGTGGTTTGTACTTTGAAAATTATTTTGCAGGTATGGAACAAACAGGAATTTTGGTTATTCGGTTAAATAACCGAAAACCAAACTCTTAATTTGGTTTTCAATTTTTTCGGTTATTGTGTGAAATTCGGTCTATTCAATTATTTTTGACTGCCACCAACAAACTGAATTAATTCAGTTATTTGATTTCATTTATAACCAAATTAACTGATTAACCAGGCCTAGGCAACCTGTTATTTATGGATCCATGTTAATGTTAATTTTTGTCACATTATCATTTTATACCTTCTTTAATGATGAATATAACTAAAAAGAACTGATTAAAATGTTTTTATAAGATGTGAGACTTTATAAGGACAAATCAAAGAAAGAAATAATAATGACAAATCAAAGAAGAAAAAACTCCTTTAAGATATAAAAATAAGTTAGATGATTCTAATAAAATTTAGCATCTTATAATATGATGTGAAGTTTAAAACTCTGAATGTTATTTTGTCATTATATATAAACATACTCCAAGTATGGCCACAAAAATGCAGTCTCTTTCAGAACAAGAGCAGATTAAAACAAAACAAACTAACTTATAAGTGGAATATCTACGATCATATTCAAAAAATTTCTAGACTGCACCACCAAATACGACATTGGAAGTGAAAATGTCTTCCACAATGGTTTTGATAAGTAATTATCAAAGTGGTCCTCCACCAATAATGTTTGGTCACATTGGTATTAGACCTAACCGGCATCAAATTGCTTTTTGGAAAATGGATTTCGTGAACTAGGTAATATTTTGTGAGGCCGACAACTAACACATTAAAAAGGAAGTCTGGAAATTGACCTGCAGCTTGATAAAATATGGTTTGATAATTATTGGTGCATATATTTTGATGGTTTAATTAAAAACAGGTCTAGTTGGGTTTTATTTACATAATAACAATGCTATACTGCACCAAACAAGTTCTATAAATTAATGATAATTTATTGGTTAATAAATATTTTAATTAAAATAATTTATTAACTGTACATATAGCTTTATTCTCTATAACTATCCGTCAAATAGACATCATTTTATAGAAATTTTACTATGCTTATTCAGACTCAGGCTTTTGAAGAAATGATTTTGCTAGTCAAAGAACATTCCTAAATCTAGAAGGTTTCAAGTGTTTAAGACAAAATATTCCACATATATAATTTGATGCTTGTGGGAAATATGCTTCTACATCTTTTAGGAGATGTCTTTTTCTTTATCGGGCATGGCAAAATAATTATTCAAAGAGTTCAACAACTGATGGTGGATTTGGGGAGCGGAACTTTAAAAAGTTGTGGGTTGCTTTGTTCAAATAAGAGTGAAATTTGTCAGGTGATGTTGTAATCTGTTGAGTTGAGAAGGCTAGCTTGGTTTAATGATATTCCATTTACTATTGGGAACACACGAACAAGAGTTAGGTCTAATGTGCTATATACTCCAATATTATCATTTATAGCACAAAATGTGTGTGAATAAATCTAAAGTTCAACCTCCCACAAAATACAAGGGTCCACGCATCAAATTCCACTTCCCGTCAAAATTTAAAAAATATATAAATATGTTAACAGATATGTATAAAATTTGATATATAAAGTAAGTGATGAATATATATAAAATATGTGAAACATATATAGAAACGAGTTTAGACATATGTTACAGATATATAAGTGAATAAACTTTTTACATATAAATAATAATGTAGTTGATATTGTTTGTAGAAATGAGTCTATTCTTTTGTACATATGTGATTATATGTTAATATGATATTTATTTATTCATTTATCTATATTATAATGTGATATTAAAATTGTTCCTATACTATTGCATATGCATATAACTTCATAATGTTACTTATATCATTTTTTTCGCATGCATGCATGCTTATGAAAATGTAAGGATCAATTTGAAAAGAGTAAAAGGATCAAAGAATAAAAAAATAATTTCGTCCCCAAACCCTAACTCAAATTCCTCCTGTCCACAACCCAGCAACCATCAGCTTCTCACATCTATTGCCGCCGTAAACACCGTCACAAGCCTCCTCCACCGCCTGCCTCTCAATCTCTCCCTCTCCACTCACTGCCTACCTCCCTCTACCATGTCTCCGCCTCTTATATCTCCCTCTGATGGAGCAATCCTCTCTTGCTCTCCTTGTATTTAAAACTCAGTTTCCAAGAACAGCCTCACGCAACATCTAGGGGCGTATCTATTCAGGGGCGGGAGGGGGTAGCCGCCCCCCCTAAAATTTTAAAAAATTTTATTGGGTACTTGGATATGTGATATAATTGTAGAAAAATTAAAGTTAGGTACCTATTTGTAAGTTTTATAATTAATAAGGGGCTCTAGTATATTTTATCCATTTAAGGTCTCAGCCATTTTCTTATTGAATAAATTACGTGATAGTCCTTGCTCTTTAATTATTATTTCCTTTTAGTCCCTATCCTATTAAACATTCTGTTTTGGTTCCAAACATATTAAAAACATTTTGTTTTAGTTCTAAATTTATAAAAAATGTTTCTTTTTGGTTTCATTACATGAAATTTGTTAACTCAAAGTATTTTTCTGATAACAACTTTTTAGATTATAATTTGGACTATCCGGTAAGTGCTATAAAATAAATTTAATTTGTATAATATTTTTTTATAATTAATAGAAAATTCAAATAACTATTTTTACTCTATAAATTGAACTTAATTATTATAAATTTTTGAATTCAATGTGTCTATATATGTAAACTGTCTAATGAATTTTGAGTTGTAAACTTTTGAAATAAACTTAATTATTATACACTTTCAAATTTTATATGTCTATATATAATATTATTTAGTATTTTCTATTAGTGATTGTAAATTTATACATGCTAATAACCCGTTTCACATCACGCTCCCGCCCCCAAGTGGAATTTCTGGCTACGCCCCTGGCAACATCCCTATTGTCTTCTCCGCTCCTGAGGACTACATTGGCACTTGCTTGGGGCTCATCAGTGCCTTTCGGTCGAGACCCAGCCCGCCACCAACTCCACTTATTGCCACCATCATAAATCAAAGAGTTGGAGAGGAGAAGCTATGTCGTGAATCAGACCGTGAAGGAAATGTTTGAGATTTTTTAATTTTAATAAGGATAAAAAGATAATTGCAGTGGTAGAGCATATATAAAATAAGACTGTGTAATAAGCTCCCAGAAAAGTAACAACTGGGTGCTCCGGCGTCACACCATGAACCAAAAGCATGGATTGGGTGAGGTTGGTGTACTGTCTATGAATGCAACAATTTTTTTTTCAAATTTTTTTTTCTTTTAAGTTTTTTTTAAAAAAAAATTCCTGTAAAATCATGTCAAAGGAGATTAACATGAGCTCTAAATTCTAAACAGTAAAAAAAGGTTTTTTTTTTCAAAGAAAAGCAACGCCGTAATTATAAAAATTTGTTTTTTAAAAAAATAATAAAAAATTAAAGACTTTAATGTGAAAAGCGGTGATCACTTTCGGGAATTAAGAACATATTTGAGTCGTTTACATGGGCAGTCTCTTTATAAGTCAGAGGATTATTACTTAATGTAGTCACAGATTGCCACGTACATTACAAGTTTTTCCAAAATTAAAGTGGCCTAATTTGTTGCTCAAACGGTCAAAGATTAAGCGAAGGTTATCCTTTCACCTGTACTCTTTCCCGACCAACCTCCACCGCTGCCTGAGCTCGGGATTAAATTTATTTTTGAGTTTTCGATCGTAATCAAACGGGAAGAGAAATTATAGAAAATTTCGGAATCTTTTTCAACAATTAAAATGATAGTTTAATTTGAAATTTTCAGCGCGTTTGGATCGGGTTTATTTTCACGGGTCAATATGCGGATCATGTGACCTGATAAGAAAAGACCACCATTTAAAATTATATTCAATTGTTAAAAATGGTGCTCAAGAGACCCATGCTATTAATTCACATTAATCTAAGATGTCCTATTTTTATTTTTATAATTTTTTGTTTAAAATCAAAAAAATATTAATAAAATAATTAAATTACACAAATATTATTTAGTGGACTATATATTTAAATGTATTATCTTTCAAATGACATTGGTTTTAGAAAAAAATGTAAAAAAGAAAATAAATATTTTAGATTAATCAACTTCATAAATTTTATTGCTTTTTGGAATAATGAAAATAAACATCTTGGATTGAACCACAAAAAACAAAAAACAACAACAACAACAAGCAACAAAATGAAAAAAGCAGACCCCATCTTAAAACTTATACCCCCTTCGTCTCACATTGACTGCACCATTTGACTTTGCACGGTTTTTTAGGTGAGTAACATTTTGCACGTTTTGGACAACTTTGCCCTCTTGCAACGCCAGACAATTCGCCATCCCATACACTGCTGGCCAACCACCGTTCGTTTACCATCATGTTGATTTTAGTCCTTCGACGCGTCAATTGTTGTCACCTAAGTGTCGATTCCGACCTTGACAAGTTGATGCGTCGATTCCTGTCATCGATCTAATTGTGTCTGTCCTCATCGTTTCCACGCTTTTGTCCTCAGCACCGCCGCCTACAAATCCTTAATCGTAATGATCGCCGACTTCATCTTCTTCCCAGTAGCGTCGATCTTGGGCTCACTTCAATTGCCTTGTGCTTCGATTTCGCCTCTCACTCCAATTTCACCTCCGCGGGTCTTTAACCTCCTCACTTCTGTCCTTATAGCCTTGTCACTGGAGTACTAATCCCTCATCAAATCGATCGTCGCCGATCACAATTCTCAGTCTAAACCCCTTCGATCTTCTCCACATCTGGTCGATTTGGGCTCCTCGATGTCATCACCTCATCGCCTTGTCACCCCATCGCCTTATCGCCTCTTGCTTCCAATGTACCCATCATTTGCCGCCCTAATCTTCTTGCCCCACCGCCCTGATTGGCTACCATGACCATGCCGACGATGACCAACTAAGGGATCGGATAAACAAAGCATGTTCAAAACGAACAAGAGAATAGTAGATGAGGAGGGGGTATAATTGTAAAGTTGTTTAGGAAAACTTACTAAAAATGGAAACCGTGCAAAGAATTTGGAACAACCCAAAAATGAATATGGTGCAAAGAATATGGGACGGAGGGAGTATTATTTTCCAGATCACAGTAGGGACATTACCAAGAAAAAAACCAATAATAATACCAATAACAATAACAATAATAATAATAATAATAATAATAAAACAATTACAAAGCACTTGGCATTAGCTAGAAGAAAACTGAACCCTTGATTAGGTTTAATTTGACTCACCAGATGCTCGATTTTATACAAGCTATATAAACTGTGATGGAAAAGAAAATGAGGCATTAAAAGAAACTAATTTTTTTATTACCGAAAAAAGAAAGTAACTGGATTCTTTCTCCTATTGTTGTTCATTCATTAAATTATACTATCTCCATTTTACTTTTTTTTACACCATTTGCATTTAGCACAAATATTAAAAAAAGTTACTATTTTCCACATCTTTCCAAATCTACCATTCCCTTTGCCTTCTCAACTATTGACTGAATCACTCTTCCCTTGATCTATTTCTATGTCTCCACCTCCGATCAATCCATCTTTGTTGCCATACTCTATCGCATCCTTACCCAATCTCGTCCCTGAAATCAACCCTATTCTTTGTTGCTCCTTCGTGTCCTTACCTAACCCCCTTTAAATCACCTTGTTGCTCCCTTCACGTCCTTAACCAACCTCCTTTAAATCACCTTGTTGCTTCCTCGCTTCTTCCTCAACCTCATCCCTGGAATTGACCTTTCCCTCAACCTTATCCTCAACCGCGATACAAATCGGACTTGACCCCTTGCATCACTGCCTCTCCTTACTCACTCATCCCAAATCAATTTAGACTCCTCGACTACCATGGTGAAACAATCGTGAATCTCTCCGCCTTCACCAAATCAGAGTCCCTCTAATCTCGCCAAACAAATTTCCATGACCACCATCAGTTGAGAGAAGGAAAAGGCCCAATTGCGTGACCACTGTCCACCAATCCATGGCACTGATCGACACTAATTTGGAGCAAATTGGTAGATGTTTTGTTTTTCAAAGTAGAAGTAAACAAAGGCAAAATAGTTATTATTCATGATAAACCTTACCAAAAGAAGAAACGAAATAGAGAATTTGGGATGACAAAAAAAAATAAATGAAGTAGAAAACCTAAAACAGAGGAGTATGTTAGAGATTATCCACCCTTATTATATTGCTTAGCAAATTTTATATATTTCTATCCATTCCACAAAAGAACAAACAAGCATTTCTTTTTTTTTTTTGTGATACTCAAAATTATTATTATTATTGTTGTTGTTGTTGTTGTTGTTGTTGTTATAATATTTGAAAGCAAATAAAGAACAAAGGGAAAGGATTAAGCATGAAACAGCTACATTCTAAGTATAACAAAAACTGAAAAATGAAATCTGTGGCTACGCTCCAGCACTACTAAGGCTTTATTCTGTTAAAAGAATTCACCCAGGTTGGAGCACAGAACACCTCTAAAATGGAGAGTGTTGCCAGATAAGATAATTAAAATTAATATCGATGCAGCTTGGAGGAGGGAAAGATGTTGGGTTGCTGTGGGTGTGGTGGGACATGGGACGTGGCCATCCTCCTAGCTGTCTCCTATTGTTTTTCCTACTCCGGCTCCCACCCATTATACTTAACGGCATTGGTATTGTTGTAGGGTTTGAAGGATGCTCATTGTCAAGGATTTTGTAAGCTTCTCTTGGAGTCTGGTTCTTAGGTGTTGATCTCAAAAATTTTAAGCTATCGTGTTCCTTTTCTATTTTACTTTGGAACCATTATTGATGAGACTCATAGTCTTAGAGACAATTTCACTTCTTGTATCTTTTCTTATGTTAGTCGTCTAGTTAATGGTGTCATTCACTCTATTGCCCGAAAGGAATTGAAGTGCTTAGGATGGTCCTTTTGGGGTGTTCCTTTCCCCCTCATTAACTTTGTAATGTTCTTTTAAGTAATTAATAAATTGACCTACAAGTTTTGCCTAAAAAAACAAAAAATAAACTGAAAAACGAAATAACAATATAAAGTGCACTTGTTTTTACCCCCCACAAATTAACAAAAACTCTACTTAACAAAACCTATTCTTAGTTGGTCTATAATATTCTCGAGAAGAAAAATTTACATTGAAATAATTGTTATACTATGCACACATGTCTAATTAGACATACTAATTCACCCATAACTCTCTATATATAATCCACTTCCATTAAAAAAAATGGGCAAAATTATCTCTTACCAAAAATCTCTCCATCCCTTAAAAAATCTTACCTTCAATCCCTTCACCGCTAAGGTTACTACCGCCACCACCACCAGATCGTCTGTCATTACTCACATCTTCATAAGTATCAAAGACAAAAATGCAAAGTGTCTAAAATAATTGGGAAAAGTGTGTGAATACGTATGTATAAATGTCTTAAATAATATGTAGACTATTTGTTCTTTTCAATAATATGCAAAATATTTATTCTCTGCCAAAATGATATGTAAATTTGTATAAATGTCTGAATAAATATGTTTAAGCACGTTTACATAAATATGTTAAAGTGTTTGAATAATATAAAAATAATTTATTATATTTAAAAATGAAAATGTTTAAATTAATAAACAAAAGTGTTTGAATGAATATGTAAAAGTGTCTAAATATAACATTGAATATGTAAAAGTGTCTAAATATAACATATAAAAATGTATGAATAAATAATGTTAAATTGTTTACAATAATATATAAAAATATCTAAAGTAATATGCAAATAATTGAACTTAAAAAAGTGAAAGTGTCCGAAGTAATAAATGAAAGTGTCTATACAAACATGAAAAAATGTCTAATTCAAAATGAAAATGTGACTATAATAATATGTACAAAAATTGTTAGCTTCAAATTTAAAAATGCCAAAATGTCCAAATAAATATATAAAACTGTCATAACAAGTATTCTTTTAGTACGTATTATAAGCAAACCAGCACACAAATCACCAGACCCAACTCCGTACACGTTTGATGGAAAATTAATACTTGTTTGTCTGACAATGACGACAAGGGCTTGGTTGAAAAACTTGAAGCAGCAGAAGAAGTGCCAACTACCATGGGATACTCCTCTAAAGAGGTGGCGACGTGATTCAATTGAAACAGAGAGGTGGTGACACTAAAGTGACATGATTCGATTTGAACTGCTGGCCGCTGAAGAGGCGGCGATATGATTCAATTGAAGCGGAGATCAAAGATCAAGCTAAAGAGGCCGTGGCGATGTGATTTGATCACCGACAATCGGTCTAGAACAAAGAGCAACAGTGATCAACAATGAGATCTTAGGAACATAAAGGACAGAAGACCGACAGTGATGACAAAGAAAGACAGGCTGTGATGAGAAAGAGAGAAACCGTTTGGGAAAGAAAATTTTGAAGGTAAAAGTGTAAAATAATAACTATAGCTAATTAGACATATATCCATAATATCAATACATATAATTAAATCAAAGACTAATTAATATGCATTGCATGGTTCACGAAAACCTACTAATTAATTGGGAGAATTGGATTTCCTAAATTTTGCTGGCTATCAAATCCTGATTAGAGCCAAATCTAAGAGTCAAAATGTTAATTATTCATCATTCAATGCACAGATAATCAAGCTAATCATTAATTTGTTTGATCTTCCATAGCATGTGACATGTCAGTTATAGGCAAGCTAGGTGTAGCTAATTAACATGACATGTGGCCACAGTAAGTGCCGAAACTTGTTTGTTATCTTCTTCGTCGATCGATCCCTAATTCGATCTTTTCATCATCTTTTCATGTTTTGGCCTTGGGTCGATTTAGCCACAAGGCTAAAAAAGTGGACATGATATGGGAATAATAATTGAAGTGGACAAAGGTTCTTCCAAACACAAAAACAGTCTGATTGTACACCTTACGCTGGGAATCAAGAATGACGTTTGGACATGTGTTGACCGATCAAAGAGGTCATAATTTAAAGGGATTTTGCTGCGAAGTCCAACGCTAATCCTGCTCAGTCTATTAATTAACTTTAAAAATAATCATTATATTTATTTTTATTAATTGTTTTTTATCTAGAACTAATACCAATTACTAAAAGTTAATATCCTATCTAATTGATGATTACTTGTATAAAGTTTTTTTAGAAAGTAATTAATTTTTATAATTTTTTCATATCCAACAAAAAATACCCTATTTATCAAAAAAAAATTTACAAAAATAAGTTTTGCACTTCTTTATGTCTAAAGTTTCGATTGTTATACAAGCTTTGCAAATAATTAATGCATATCAAAATAATCACCAACAACTTAATTTTTCTTAGAAAAATCACTACTGAAGAGACTCTTTTTTTTTTTGAAAAGAGGACTGCATAAAAGAAAAAAAAGAGACTACAAGCCAACGTTTTAATTTCCCCTTACGCAAGAGGTTAGATTAGAAGAATCCTTTAGATTACAAACAAAGTCTCACGTTTAATATAATTATACGAATGGTACTCCTATTAGACAATATTGTATACGGAATATAAACCAGAGGTTTGGTCCAAGTGGCACACTTTCAAGTTCATACGTTTTGAGGAAGCTCAGAGACAACTGTTCGAAGGTTGTTGAGATATTTCCCATTTTTTGTACCCAATACCATATATGAATCTAGATACCTATAAAACAATATTAAACACCTACAGAATAAAATTGGACACCATTTACTCAATTGCGTTATGGGGACTTTTGGAATGCTGTACTGTGAAATAATTCTTAATTTCGTGATTACCAATTGTATGTGTGTATATGTATATACTCCAAGATTTATAAAGTTACTTAATTATGAAGCGCAACAAAACAAATTGCAAATGAAAACTTTTCTGTAGTGGGTTTGACTTTGTAAATGTGAACACATAACACTCGATTAACTAGCCATCTCTAGATGAACATTCTAAATGCAATTAAAAACATTAAATAGACTATCATTAAACTTCTCAATTAGTATGAACATAGGACATTAATTAATTAATAAGACAAAGGGCGACTCAATATCAACTTTTATTGGTGAAATTCAATGCATTAACACATGTTTCTTATTAAAATTAAAGTGCATTACATATAATCATGCATGTTTGTATTAAAATTTAGGACAAAAGTTTCATCACGAAGAATTGTCTTCATACTCTTCATTTGCCTACAACCTAAAAGGTTTTGTCTGAATGAAATCTTCCCTAATTTTTGAAGAAAACTATTATTTAGTAACACTATTTAAAAAGAAACAAGGTAGTAAAATATTTATAAGTGGATACACTAAAATTACCTTGAATAATTACATGTGTTAAAAAATATCAACAATCATTGTGTTTCTTCAGTGCTGGGTTTACATTTTACAAACATCAAAATGTTTTAATTAATTGTTATGAGGTCACAAAACATAGATATACTCTAACTTTCTCTTCCTCATCTGTTCCCCCTCCCCCCCCTAAAAGTAACAAAAAATTATACAATAAAAAAGAAGAAATGGTTACCACCTAGCAATAGGCTTATGAACACATGATTAGGGAGTAGAAAGAATCCAAGTGAAATAATCTAATTCTCTGTCTACTCACTAAGATTTGGTTTGTCCATTTCAAAACCAAAATTCCAAAACACAATCTAATAATTGAGATTTATGAATTTTGGCGCTTTCCATGGATTAAAATTAATGCTCTTTTTCTTTGTTAATCGTCAAAATTATGAAAGTTTGACTCCCTCTAAAATACTTAAAAAGAATTCGAGCAATTTTTTTTTTTTTGGCCTTTTGGATAAGTCGCAACATGGATAATCACGACAAACCAGAATATCAATCTGTTTTTTATTTTTTATTTTTTGGTTTTAACCGAAATAAAATAATCAATATGTTAATCTTACACCCTTAACTTAATGGTTAATATGTTGGACGGATATGAAAGATGTCCAAAATTCACTTTTGCATCATATACCGTAACAAAATTGGTTTGATTCTCATTCTACTATGAAAAAGCTGTCAGTTCCATTCATTAATTTATAATAATAATATATCTCTCCAACATCCACTTACATGATGCTTCTATATTAAAAAATAAATAAAAGAAGAAGAAGAAGAATAACACTATATTCTAGTAGCCTTTAAATTTCAGGGATATTGGAATTGAAGAGACAAGGAGACAGGGTTTAAAGTGGAACAAAAGTGGAGGATGCGAACATGATAAGTATAATTACAAATTTTTATCTTATTATAATCTTATAGGTTCTGAGCATCCTAAATCAAATTTGTACCCTACCAACATTTCTAATCACACACCTTGTCCCAAAATTCATAATGATTTGGACGGCCCTCGATAAATGCTTACGTGGAAAATCCACCCCTCCTCTTTTGCTTTGTAGCACGTTCCGACGTGTCGAATCATCATTTGAAGAGCTTCCGATCTCTAACCGGCCACTTAAGGTTTTGCTGATGTGGCAATTATCGTGTCATGTTTATGGTCCACGATTTCCACAATACGAAGACCGCGTAAAATAACAATGGAGCCACTAGGCTGTCCCTTCGGTGCGTTTGATGACAAGTGTAAAAGCAAAACAAAGGCAATAGAGGGTGTTCCGTCTTAAGCATTTGCTACACTTAGACCACCATTGGTTCTTTTGCCGTCCACAAATGTGGCATCGGACGGACATAAAATGACCCACGTGGGGGCTTCAGAGATTGCATGTTGTGCAGCTGTTCACACAAAATTATTACTCGATTTAATTTTTATGTCTTGCTTTGATTTATTTTATTAGAGGCCGGTCTCTTTCTAGAGAACATATAATCACACTAATCATAGTCTAGATTTTGTTAGTAATTTTGTGATTAATTAGTGGTAATTATAATGTAAAATATTGCATTCACGGCTGTTTCGGAAAACCAGAAGAAGGTCGCGTATTTCTTCGGACTTGAGATAAAACGTAGTATTAAATTCTTGGCTCCAATTCAATCCACTTTTACCACCTTTGCATGTCACTTTCATCACAATTTTCAGTGAACATTTTACAGGGGGTTGAACTAAGATTGTAAGCAATAGTCAGTAGGGGTCTGGGTGCATATATAAATAATAAATTCAGCATTACACAATAAAACTTATAAAATCACATATATAACATAAAATTTAAACTCATGTATTACATAAAATAAAATTTAAACTCATCTAAACTTATAAATTTAGCATTTATTTTTTTATGTCATTGGTCAAACAATAATAATATGAATTATAAAATTATATATGAACTATGGAGAAGATAAATGAGATATGCATGCTTGGTAGAATCTAAAAGGAAAATATATCTTCTAGCCATTAAACTTATATGTTTCTTTCCACTTAGCTCTTACATTTTATCTTATGTCTGACTAGCTTTTTAATTTTTTAATATGTTTGAACAATAATGAGAGTAAGAAAATGTTCAAGGGCTTGGTGGAAAAATTTATGAAAGTTCAAGGCTAATATAGACTTTTTGGCATTTGAAAATTATTTATACATATAAGCGACTGACCCATTTTTTGTATTTCTTAAAGTAATAGATATTCTTTCTTTTGTTCCAATAAATATTATTAAAATCATGATGGTCCAATTAAAAATTTAAAAAGGGTCTAATTGTTAAATTATACTCCCTCTGTCCCATGTTTTTTTGCATCATTCACTTTTCAGCAATTAATCTATGATTTTTTATTTTCAATATTTTAGTATATAAATAAAGACCTTTTATATAAGAATGATAAATCAAGACATATAGTTTCTAAATATATTTTTTAAAGATTTTTTCTAACAAATACTGATATGAATAAATTCAAGTCAAATTATGTGAAAAAGTCAAATGATGCAAAAAAATATGGAACAGAGGAAGTAGTATATTTCTTGTTAACATCTTTTTTTAGAAAAGAGGTAACTCTCACCCTAGAAGCTGATATTTCTCATGTATCAAATCAACCCAAGAATTCAAAAGGCAAGATGACACCAAAGATTAAATGGTTTCCTGTTGTTGCCTCATTAATCCTAACTCATATTTAGGGATTCACAAATATTCCCTCTTCAGGCTTTGTTCTTACTACTACCACAAGAGGGAGGATCAGCACCTGTGGATGTGTGCTGCGCAGCATGAGTAACAGAAACTAGTAGTGAGAACGAAGCTTGAAGAGGGAATATTTGTTGAAGGGAATAATGGAATCCACAAGGGAAAGGCAATCGGAAATCCAATTCCCTATCCATAAAGAACCTGAGAATTGCTACGGCGTCTAGGGACTTCAACGGCAACAAATTGGCAGAATAAATGATAGTACATTCTTGGTTTCTAGTCCTAGACTGAGCCATTGTTAAAGAATTCATGGTAAGGGAAGATCTGGAGTACGGAACAGATACGTGATTCGTCATCTCATAGTTTCATGTCATGGCTACCAAGATTGTAGACAAGAATCTGAGAATTGTGAACTATAACAGCTAACAAGGTATCGGAGTCATCAGACGGATATGGGAGAATCCGTATCTACGGCCCGAACTACAAAGTACACCAAGCACTTGAAACTTGCATGTCTCTTGGTCCCCCAAGTGACCCACTAGAGTTCATCCATATCCCTCTCTCTCTCTCTCTCTCTCTCAGTCACACACACACAGAGAAATGAATCAAGATTTGCCTGCTATATCCAATCTGAAATCAGATACGGCGCTGTCCAGATTCCGACAGCATTGGATTTTTAAGCAGAGGAATCATCATTCATGGGATCGAAATGGGGACATGGGCACAAAACTGAGATGAGAGAGGGTAGAGGAAAAAATATTTTGTATAGAATCAAATTTTATTTATATATATGTGTAAATATTTAAATACATAGACATTTCAATCAAAACCCATTTGCTACTTTTTTGCTAAAATGGGAAAAGAGGGTCCTTGAACGGGGCTAACGTAAAAATATAAACAGGTTTTGGAACCATATTTGTCTTTGGTGGAAAAGGTGAGATTGTGGTTGCAACTGTTACGAAAAGTGCAAAGATTTCTGAAATCTTTCTTGCTCGTGACTTTTCCCCCCTTCAACTTGGCTTACTTATGATGGCTTCTCTTCTTATGCGCGAAACAATAAGCCCCCCAAAAATAAAGAAAGAAAATCCTAAAACTCTCCCACCCAAGAAGGCAGTCCACATACGGATTCTCGTAACTGAAGATTGGCTGACTAAGCCACCCAAATCCTCCCCTTTAAATTCCCCCCTCAACCCTCCATTTTCCTTGGTTCTTTTCTACCTTTCGTCTTGCTTTTGCTCAACTCAGAACATTAAACAGACACGACCAAAACTACTCTAGAAAGAGAGGTATGAGAGACAAACCTTTTAGCCTTCTCAGTCGAAAGAACATGCTCTTGTTAAGAAGCTTCTTGATCATGTTCCTGAGCTGCATGACAGTACGAACAAACCTGGGCTTCTCCAGCATTCTCTCACTAAAAGCGCTTTCCCTCGAAGGGCATTTCAACTTTGATGAGCTTCACCATGCAGCCAAGGACTTTGGAAACAGATACCAGCTCTTTCCTCTGGCAGTCCTGCACCCAAACTCAGTTTCAGACATCGCTGCAACAATTAGACATGTTTGGCAGATGGGACCTCAGTCGGAACTCACAGTGGCAGCCAGAGGACATGGACACTCGCTCCAAGGCCAAGCACAAGCCCACCGTGGAGTTGTGATCAACATGGAATCACTTAGAGGTCCAAAAATGCAGGTTCACACGGGAAAATTCCCATATGTTGATGTCAGTGGCGGCGAATTGTGGATTAACATCCTGCAAGAGACTCTGAAATATGGCTTGGCGCCAAAATCTTGGACAGACTATCTGCATTTAACTGTTGGCGGCACCCTGTCTAATGCTGGGATTAGCGGACAAGCATTCAGGCATGGACCTCAGATGAGTAACGTTTACCAGCTGGAAGTTATCACAGGTTGGTTACAGTTAATCTAAGGTCACGTTTTACTTCACTGCATTGCCTTGATTTACAATACCTTACTAGCTATTCATCTTTTAGTTTCGAAAGCACAAACTACTAAAAATTGGAATTCAACAAAATGCAATCAATTCCCAAGGAAATAGCAAATGCCTTCTGACAAAATCATGAATCAATTGAGATCAGCACATGGGATACACGAAGTAGAATAAATAATATATGGGCAGAATTTTAGCAACTGACATCACTTGTATCATCTTGTCCGATGTTGCTATTCATTTTGAGCAAAATAAGGGGAAAAATTTGAAGGTTAGTTTACAGCTCTCCCATATGCATGTACAAGAAGAACCCTTCTTTACGACCAAGTGTTGCGAAATTCTAATCTAATAAACTCACAGAAAAAGTGGTTGCAATTTTGCAGGCACTGGGGAAGTTGTGACTTGTTCAGATAAGCAGAACAGTGATCTCTTCTATGGTGTTCTTGGGGGGCTTGGTCAGTTTGGCATCATAACAAGGGCAAAAATATCACTGGGACCAGCACCTGAAATGGTAAAAGAAAGATAAAAATATGTAATGACGAACATTCATCTGTGAAACATATATACCTGCTCTAACACAAATTTATATAAATAGGTGAAGTGGATCAGGGTGCTGTACACAGATTTCACAGCATTTACAAGAGACCAAGAGAGTTTAATATCCGCAGAAAGCCAGTTTGATTACGTTGAAGGGTTTGTAATAATAAATAGGACTGATCTTCTTAACAACTGGAGATCGACTTTCAGTCCACACAACCCAGTACAAGCTAGCCAATTCAAATCTGACGGACAAACACTCTTTTGCCTTGAATTGGCAAAGTACTATAACTCAAATGAGGAGGATATAGTGAACCAGGTGACATACAATCTACATATAACCTGACAAGGTAGTGAGATAGCAAACATACATAGTATTAATGTTTCTTCTTTCATTCTACCGCGCAGGAGATCAAGAAATCATTATCTCAGCTAAGCTACATCTCCTCAACACTTTTCCTATCAGAAGTTTCATACACTAGATTCTTGGATAGAGTCCATATTTCTGAGATCAAGTTACGGTCAAAAGGTTTGTGGGATGTTCCACACCCATGGCTCAATCTTCTCATCCCCAAAAGCACAATACACAGTTTTGCTAAAGGGGTCTTTGGCTCTATACTTACAGACACAAGCAATGGCCCAATCCTCCTCTACCCGGTCAAAAAATCCAAGTATCTGTCTCTTCATACTGGCTGCTTTATCTTTCAAGCATGTTTTCTCCCTACTTTTAGTTGATCAATGCATTAATCATGATATCAGGTGGGACAATAGAACCTCCGTTGTTATTCCAGAAGAAGATATTTTCTATTTGGTGGCATTCCTTTCCTCTGCAGTACCATCTTCCACAGGAACTGATGGCTTAGACCACATATTAACTCGAAACAAAAGAATTTTAGCATTCTGTGAGACAGCAAGTCTTGGAGTAAAGCAGTACCTGCCCCACTACAAATCACAGCAAGAGTGGCGAGTCCACTTTGGCCCAAAATGGGAAGTCTTCGTTCAGAGAAAGCTTGCTTATGACCCACTTGCTATACTCGCTCCTGGACAAAGAATATTTCAAAAGGCAGCAGTTTAATTAACGATATAGCAGAGTGTTATTTTTCACCAGCAAAAGCAACCAAGCAAAATGCAGGGAATGAACCAAATTCCAACGATATCTAGTGCAAGTTAAAGAATATTTGTGCCCCTTCTCATGTAAATTGTACGAGGGATAGAGGTAGTTGATTTTTTTTCCTTTTCTTTTCTAAGTAAAAGAAGGTCAAATATATCGTAAAGTTATTTAGTAGAGGTCTCAAGAGTCAAAAGGCACTGTATAACAACGGATCTTGAGCAAGATGTACATATCCTCTTTGTTTCTAATGATGAAATATTCTCTCTGATAGGTGGATTTGGGAAGAGAAGGAACAATTTCCACGACATAATTTCATCCATACCATATTAACTGAAACACAAAGCGAGATTGAAAATTCACGAAAATTTCAGGACAAGAGATTGAAGCAATCTATGGCCCTGTTGAGATTCTACTCAAACTGCCTTCAGTAAAAACATAATAGAAACACGTATTGTGTGGATTTGAAAAACCTTCCTTTGCATACAAGTAAAAACTTACAAAATGAAAATCTATTTTTGATGCTCATCCAAAGTTCTCTGAGAAGAAAGTCCTAAACTACAGCATTTTTTCCTTTACAAAGGAAAACCTTCCTTTGCATACAAGTAAAAAAGACATTCAGAATCTACAGAAATAAGCTTTCTGCCATTTTCTATTAGTGTACAGTTGACTTAACAAGTGGAAATTTTCCCTATGACTGAGTGGGCCAACCTTTGCAGGACGCACCTCATAGACAAGAAAATGAAGATTAAGAAACATCATCTAAACATATAGTCGGTCTCATCCCACACCATAGCATATCCTGCATATCAAAACTTTGCTACCATGAACACATGAAATATAGGAGGAGCATAATAATATTAATCAGCGTGTCTTCACAATTAGTGTCAGCAAACATGTGCTGCAAAAAATAAATATAAATGGCCATTTCAAATTTTCAATTGCACTGCTGATGCCAAAACTTAAGGACTCTAACCAACTTTTAGCCCACCAAACACATCAAAATTAACACAATGAAATCCCATTGCCTTCAAACTGTTTCCAGGCTGATTGGTTTAAAACTCTTTCTATTATTTGGTTCTCACAAGTTTTCGTTTTCAAACTCCTTTCAGCTAACCATGATTAGGAACTATCTCTCATGTATCATCCAACATTTCACATCGGCAAAAAGGGAAAAAGACAATCATGCTTAAAGCAAGCCACGAAAAGAAAATAATTGGCAAGAGGTTGTGGAATTCGCATGTCAGACACAACAAGGCAAAGGTTGAAATAGTTGAGACTCTGCTCAATCACTGTATAAACATCTTTTAACTGAAAAGTTGAGTGATAGAGATGCCCACATCGAATGATACCAAAATGCCATGGCAGAATATGTACCTCTGGTTCTGAAAATCCACTCAGAAGTAGCAAGAAAATTGAAATGCTACAGTTGCCACACAATACACTGACTTCAATTCTCAATGGAACAATTTAGACCCTTGGTTGAGAATATTCGAACAAATAAACACTGACAATCAATAGGATGTGCATGTTATGGGGGTTGAAACACCCTGAAAAATATTCAAATTACTCATGCCGCAACATCATGCAAAAAATAACCATCTGCTAGTAGGTCGAAAACCTAATTCGTAAGTATCATAATGACTTTCAAGAAAATATTCCCGCTCAAGCAGAGGTGCTCCAATCTTAAACTCACGAAAATGTTGTCCAGAAGTAAAGTTGGACAACAAAAGGACACTTGACAATGTAGTAGTCAATGAAATATGAACATCTAGTATGAGAAACAGGACAGCCTAAAGCCAGTCTACACCAATGGATGTATTTACTAGTTCCCTAGACGTTACTTTTTCTTTTCGTTGCTTTATATTCTCCTTTTCAGTTTCTAATTACACCCGAACACACATACATCATAGTTAACAAGCACCATAAGTATTAGACACTAGCCTCCTGGAAACAAAACCGTTGGCTAAAATTTTCTGAAAATATGAGGCCAGTGAAGAGGTATGAACTATGAACAAATAGATCGATTGTTGGCAGAATTATGTCTGAGAAAGAAATTAAAATGACCCCAAACGTTCACTACATAAAGGTGTTCCAGATATTTGCAGGATTTTCCAACAAATTTGAGTACTATTTAGTGTTCTTGAAGTTAGTTTGAGATTCTTGCCGGTGAATAAAAACTCCAACCATAAGCAATAAAAAAGGCTAATTGGCACCATAGGTCCTGAAACTTCGAGTTTTCTTTATTTTCTCCCCAGATTATTTCAGTGTCGTACAATTTAGCCAGAAACTAGAAACACTTTATTACCATTGAGGTGACTAGCAGAAAATCTGCAGGAGCTGACATGTCAATCCAGTCAACTGAAAGCGAGTCACCACTGGTGGGAAATCTCCCTCCAAACCAAAAACAGAAAAGTAAAAGAGACACACAAACCTCATAGAAGCTTGCAAGTTGCAACAATTCGATACCACGAAAACATTTCCAGCTACACGACACCACACCACAAGGCCGCCGTCAACAGCATTAACAAAAACCATAATCTCCGCCATGTGGGAACCGCCATTACTTGCCTTCGACGTCCGAAAACCCAACCGAACCTACCGAAAATCGTCAAATTTCATCTACATTTCATCAAATATGACACCAATGGGAATCGTAGACTGAACCCGAAGCAAAGAAAGAGAGGTCGAGGAACGCGGAGGCGAAATCGGGGCTACCTCGGAAGCGAAAGGCCCATAGAGCGCCTTTAGCGTCTGCTAAACTTATTCGTCAGAGGCCCAGAGTATAGTAGAACTTGATGCCGAGAGAGGGACTGAGAGGATTTGAAGGAATCTGGACAAAGCACCGAAGGGAAGCAACGTAGGTTTGAGCCGGACAAAGAGTTTAACGCCGAAGTTAATTTTCAATAAACTCATAATCCCGATTTGACCATCAATCTTTTACGTGTTAACCATCCGTCCATTTAGCTTTTAAAGTCAAATCAATTTAACTTAAATTAATTTAACTAAGAATGACTTATTTTTATTTTTATATTTTTTTAATTAAAATTAATTTTATTTAAAATTTAATATTTTATAGGTGCAACAATTTATTTAAAAGTAAATTTTTTATGATACTATTAAATTTTTTATTTAAAAGTTAATATTTTGTAAATGCAATAATACATTTAAAAGTAAATTTTTATGATATTATTAAATTTTTATAAATTTTTCTTTTTAATGCCTAAAACTAGAAAAAAAAATTATAAAAATTTAGTAAGATTATAAAAATTATATTTTCAATGAATTATTACACCTGCATAATATTAATTTTTTAACAAAATTAGTTTCAAAAACTAAATTAGTTGTAGGTAAAAAAATATAAAAATAAAAATAAGTCATTTCAGTTCAAATTAAATTAAATTTAGTTAAAATGAATTAGCTAGTTTCCCATTCACCCATCAAATATTTGTACTTTGTGTCATATTTGTCCAATTTGACATTAGTATCAGTAATTAGTATTAGAGTTTTGAGAAAAACTATGTAAGTGTAATTTTTAGCTTCAACAATTTTATCTCTATCGCTATAAATAAATTATCTAACATCTTAACGTTAATCATGAAAATTGTTCCCAAACCGGTAAATATAGTTCAACTCCTCTTTTACAAAAGTTATTTTAGTTAACCTGTTACTTAAATTTTACATCATTTAAACCTGATTGTTTAAAACATTATTCCTTTTGGCCAAGGATAATGTGTGCCCGGTGTAGATGATGTGCTCCGATAATTGAAAGTTTATAGTTTTTGTATTTGATTATTTGATAAAAATGGTGAGTTGTTACTGGGAGCTTTTGGGAGCTGGCATGAGAAATAGGATTTGAGTCCCACATCTCTCATTTTGCATTAATTGTTCTTTTTTAAAACCCAAAATTATTTATTTTTTTTTTTTTGTTTCAGGCGACGTTTTTCTTTGTTTTTTTTTTCCTCTTCGAACATTTTTATTGTCTAAATATCTAAAACTGACGTTTTTTTTCTTCATTTTAGATATTCTTTAAGATCAAAATATAAATGCTTAAAATAAATAAATATATAAAATATCATAAAGAACATTTATATATATCTACAAACAACAAATACTCCATAAAACAGCTTCTACATGCTTCGAAAGTGCATGTAGAAATAAGTAAACAAACAAAGCGAACCTGTAAAGAGACAATTTGGTTTGGAGAATATGTAAAATAATAAATTATTAACAAAAAGAAACAAAATATAAATAAGGAGTAAATATATATAACCCGCAAGGGCACAATTGAGTTAATAGGGAAATAACAAATTTATGGAAGAAAATAATAAGAGTATGGGTTAATATCACTAGTCATCCCTAAACTACTCCCATTTTGCTTAATCCTACTAGAACTATCAATTATTGCATCAATCGTTCTCAAACTATTTAACTATTATATTCGTCATCTTACCATTATACCAGCAGTTAAAAAGTGACGAAAATGATAGAAAAAAATACACAGTCAGTCTAAAACTTAAAAAAAAGTTATATCTGAGTCCTAAAATTTTTTTATTTTCTAGTTCAGTCATAAGACTATGAAAACATGTATACTCTCTTTAATTTATCTCTTGGTTCCTTTTAATTAAGCATGAATTTCTTGATTTTGCTTTAATGAGATTTTTATAATTGAATTTTAATTATGTATTTAGTCTCATTTCTTTAATTTTTTTTCTTCCACTTCTGTTTTTAAGCCTTTTTTCTTTTGAAGTTTTTTTTCTTTTATTCTTTTTGTTTATTATTTCATTGCTGCCTCATTTTTACCATTCCTTTTTTTTATTATTTTTTTCTTTTGTTGATCCTTTGTTTCCTTCAGTTTTCCTATTATTTTTTCACATTTCTTTTGTGAATGTTTTTTATATTTCATCTTTCCTTTTTCATTTTCTAAAGGTTATTATTTTTTTGCCTTCTCTTTTTTTTTTCTATAAATAACCTTCACAATAGAAAATTATGTTTTGTTAAGTTTTATTCACATTCAATTAATTTTATGACTTAGACTAATTTAAAAAAATCCTTATTCATTCCATCTTGCTTTTTTGGATTTATTGTAAAACTCATAAAGGAACTTGGGAAATCTAACTTCTTTTTTCTCTTGTTTTAATTTAATGTATAATTTCGCATTAATTAATCTTGTTGCTTGATTTGTTAGTGTCGATAAGTGTGGGTCATGTGTTTTTTGTCGTACTAATGAATAGTCATTTGCTATACTATTGGCTAAAATGTAAATATATTCATACTGTTCTTCATATAATGAGATGAAAGGGCAAAAAAAATTAAAGGACTTGAGTAATGTTTTATATCTATCAATAAAGGAAATAGTACAACTAATAATTAGGCTGAATTAACACTCTGTATTTGATTAATAAAAGCATGGGAGGAAATAAAGATGAGTCTCTTCCCATTAATGGTGAAAAGGGTGTGAAAATGATGAAAATAAATGGATGAAAACTCTCGTTATCTCTAAATTTCCTCCTATTTAAATACAAGTCATACTAGATTCACTTTTCTTCTCCTATCCTTTTATCAATTGGGAGGTACACTTTTTTTAGCACTCCCTGTTTTACACTTCTGCCACTGTATCATATAATAAATTTTCCAAATTCATTTATAAATCATATAGTAAATTCAAAAAAGTAAGATGAAATATGTAAAAGTTTTTTTTTTAATTATTCTAAGTCCTAAAATTAAAGGTACATGAATAGGGCTCAACAAAACATGTTCCAATGTGAAGGTTATTTCTAGAAAAAAAAAGTAAGCAAAAGAAATAATAACCTTTAAGAAAATGAAAAAGAAAAGATGAAATAAAGAAAAACATTCACAAAAGAAACATAGAAAATAATGGAAAATTTGAATGAAATAAAGGATCAAGAAAATAAAAAATAAACTAAAAATGAGTGGTAAAGATGAGGTAGCAACAAAAGATAAAGAAGAAGAATAAAAGAAAAAAAGAGCCTTCAAAAGAAAAAGACCTAAAAACCAAAGCCAAAGAAAAAAAATAAGAAAAAAAATTAATAAATACTTAATTAAAATTTAATTATAAAATTTTATTAAACCAAAGTCAATAAATTCATGTTATGAAACCAAAAAAGAAATTAAAGAGAGTACACATATTTTTATAGTTTTATGGTTGAATTAGAAAATCATAAGGTTTTAGGACTTAGATGGAAAAGTTTTCTAAGTTTTAGGGCTAACTTTGCATTTTCCACCTTATTCCATCATTTTTTAACAGCTGATATAATAGTAGGATGACGAGTGCAACAATTAAATAATTTGAGGACAATTTATGCAACAATTGATAGTTTTGAGACGATTAAGCAAAACAGATATAGTTTAGGGATGACCAGTGATATTAACCCTAAAAATATGCACACCTACAAGAACAAACAAAAAATGATATTATAAGACACGCGCGCGCGCGCGCACACGCACACACACATATACAGATAGAGACAAGAAAGTAGATAGAACGCAAACATATGTACAGAACAATAAGAACTTGGAGAACAACCCGACAATCGACAAGAAGCAACTAAATTCTTGGAACACTAATATGTGTTAGAGGAATAACTAAATTCATCTAAAGAACAGAAACAACCCAACAAGGAAAGAGTACTACATGCACAACAAATAGTTAGTAAATATAGAAAGAAATGGATATATAAATTTATCAAGGAATAACAATATGTACCAACATGAGTGAGCCCAACTATAAAGGGCTTGGGCCCCTTAAGCAACACATTTAAGGTTCAAACCTTGGAAAAGATCCTTGCTTCTGGCACCTGACCATACATTCAGAAATTAGTCTCCGCTACCTGTGATGGGAGATACCACAAGAAACCCAAAAAAATAGATAAATAAATAAAATGTGACAATAGAATCACTATATTCCAATAAAAAAATATGAAGTATATATTAAGAAACAACTAACACAGGCTCAAACACTAAATAAAAAAAGGGAAAAGTAGATTTATTAGGTAACATTAATATACACCAAAGAAACAACTAAATTCAACTATGGAACAGGAAAAATCTAACAATAAACAACTATGACAAGCATAGCAACTGTAATATATGTTAGGGAACAACTTGATAAGCGAATGGAACAACTATATTCGGTAAGAAAATAGAAAGCTTTCAATAATAAACAACCACTACAGGAAAGAAAAATAACATGCATCAAAAGAATAACTAAATTCAGCTAGAAAATATGAACAATCTAACAAAAGGACAAGAAAAATGATAAAGGAACAAGATGATTGTTTCTTTCTTCATTTTGTGTCTGTTTGTTTGGTTCATCAATTTGCCTCTCTTACATCTCTGTATGTTCCTTTTTTTTTTTCTGCTGGATATAAGTGCAAAACTAATTAGATTGAAGGCATAGATGTTTTGTTGAAACACAGTAAAAAAGGTAGAAAAATGGGAGACTATAAAACAGAACTTTTATGTCAGGAGAGTCACATTGTTGCTGACAATCATCATAATCTTTGCCAGATAAAGATTTCTAGAAAAAGGATTTTTAAAAGTGGATGGTAAATGGCTGTTTTGTTTTAGTTTTGGCCGGAGAAAAAGTTTGCTAGAGAACAGATAAGAAGATCATTAGATCACAGTAGAAGAAGATCACTAGACAACAATAGAAGAAGATCTTCTGAGAGTCGATTGTCGTCAGAGAGCAAACAATAGACGAAGGGCAGTGATAGATTTGTAAATAACATGTTTTTGTAACAAAATGGCATATATTGTGAATATATGGATGGTAGTATTGTATAGGCCTAAGCCTGGCATATAGTTACTAATTTCTTCTTATTTTCTTTATTTTTTTTCCTTTTCCACATTAAAAAAAGATATTGCTTTTAACTAAAAAAGGGTTCTAAAATCTCCCTTTTTAGGGTTTTGAAGTGCTTTCCTTCAAATGGTGCAGAATGGGTAAATTTCACACATAATCTCTATCCTTTTATTATTATTCTATTTTTATTCCTAACATGTTCATTTTTTTTATTGGTCCTAAACCTATTAAAATTATTTCATTTTAGTCCTTATTGGATAATATATTAGCCCAGAATAAATGTCTGATGCAAACATTTTAGAATTTTGTTTTAAAATATATGGTAATTGTCTTCTAGTGTATTTAAACCATGTTACAATTTTTTCAATAGTCAATAAAAATTTAAATTACTAGTGTTTTCTTTCTCAATGAAATAAGTTCAACTTACGAAAAGAAAAAACTAAAGATTTGAATTGTAGATTAATTTTTAAAAAAATTAATTTACAGATTAAATTTACTACGAGATGGTTATTAGATAGTTTAAATTATGAAAACAAACTGTTTTCACACAATTACTTTGAGTATCATCTAGCAAAGAATTAAAATAATCTGTTTTTTTTATAGGTTTAGGACCAAAATAAAACCTTTTTAATATGCTTATGACCTAAACAAGACAATTAACAAGTTATGGATTAAAATTATGGAATATCCAAACAATTTACCGGTATAGAATGTCTGCAGTATATTAAAATCTCTTCAAGTAGGGATTAGAGTTGAGTTTTTAATAATTTGGTAATGGTTGAGATTAAACTAATAAAACTAAAAACCATAATTAGATAACTTTTTTCAAACTTTAACACTAATCATTAGCACTAATAACTAACAAATGAGCTCCATGAGATTTCTAATTACAAACTTATGCTAAAATGTTACAAATTGTTTGCGTATAAAACTATAGTTCGTTGGAGCTTGATGGACTGATACAATTGCATTTTAGGTAATAATTTCCATACTTTTGATTTCTTTTTGGAATTGTGACCATATGTTTTGGTTGTAACAACCTTTTCCACTATGACCAAATTAAACTTTTGGCTGTAAACATTTTTAATTTTGGCTAAATAACCAACTGGCTATCAAACTTTAATGAATTTTACCATTAGCCCATGAAACTTATTTTTATTTTTATTTTTGCATGTCCATCATACTTCTAGAATTGAGCCAATCAGGTCACCAGGTGTTAAACTTAAATTGAAAATTTTCCGAACTTTGTGTGGGAGACTCTGAGCATTATACAATTGACATCAAGTGTTTGCAGTCCTAGCAGTAGGAAAACAACCCAAAAAGATCAAGCTGAAATTGTAACTAAAAAATCAAGAAAGCAAAAATTGGTAAAATGCACTAATTTCTATTCAAATAGATCCAATTACTATACTTTGTGTAACATGTAATGCTAACACCTAGATTTTGAACTAAAAGGTCACGATGGGAGCAAAACAAAATTGGCTTTGATAAATTTTATCCAATCTTGACAGATGCTACTAAAAGATTTATTTATGACTGGTCACAAATATCCAATTTAGCACCTCATTGCATAATGGGTACCAATTCCATAAGTTCGATGGGCGGATGAATCAAACAAGAAATGCAAAGAGCTGATGGGCAGAGATGAAAGTGCCACGGCCAATTTAGGAATTTAGTCTTTAAATTAAGACACTTAGACTTAGTAGCCTGCTGGGCCAATTGACAGTTCGATGGATTGCTGCCTTGCTGGTTAGAAACTTGAAAGTTTGATGGCCATTTAGAGATTTTTGCCTGACGCTTTCCGCAACAGGGAGATGAATCATGAAAGCCTTTGAACGGGAGCTAATGGCTAAAGCAGCGGCGATAGAATAGAACAGCCATTACTGACTTGTGTCATGTCAAACCCGTGAAGCTGCAATTGAACTCTACATCTTTCCTGTCATCAGACACTAGCTTCAATCCTTCAAGCCATATCTGGACCACTAGGAAGCGGTTCATAGCCATCGTGATGTGTAGATAAGGCAGCTTCTTCTGTGATGTCCTTGACAGGAAGGCACTTGAGAATGACAGCAACTACTAAACTTATGGATCCGATGCAGACGCTGGCTAGCCACAAGTTCAAGCTTAGTGGAACAGTGTCTGCAAAAGTGCCCAAGAATTCCACTATAACGACCTGGAAACCAACTGTGGATAGAATGATAATGACGAAAACCCAACTATCAAACATGCCATGGAAAACATTTATCTTCTCCATGTCCCGGCTGTTTATCTCGTTGAAAACCTGGACAGAAAGCAGTATGGATGAAAGAACTTATTAGCATTAATCCTACTAGAAGATATATATAAGTTTTCATTCTGTTGTTCTTTTAATTCATGGATTTATGTACAACAGATGAGTGAGTAGGATGTAGGTGGAGAAATATTTCCCCCGATGGGTAATTGGTAGGATATGGGTAAAGCATTTAGCATGTAGATTGGATATGAGAATTACACTACCCTACAGGTATCCTACCCATTAACATCCCCAACTCAGTGGAAAGAGCCAATAGAATGCTTTAAAAAAGAAAGCGAGGATTTGAAGAATGCAAATGCACACACCTGACAAAACACAAAAGCATTGAAGATGAACGTATTAAGAACATCAGTAGCATCTGAACCCTGTAGTTTCAGAAGCTGCTTCCCATAAAAATTGAGAAATATGAAAACAATTAGCTGATAAATGCTCTGGCCAATGATATTCCTCCTCATTACTCTGGTGATGAAGCGAGCATTCCTTCCAATGGGAGGTCTTTTCATCAAGCCTTCATGAGGAGGCTCAGTGGCTAATGCCAGAGCACCAAGTGTGTCCATGATCATGTTCACCCAAAGCAGCTGAGCAGCAGTTAGAGGAGCAGCCCCTGTAAAATTACTTGTAGTACAAGATTGTTAGTCCATTAGCATAGAGAAAAATCAAAGACTCAGCTGCGTGAGAGGTAATACCTGAAATGCATGCAGAAAGAAAGTTTAGAACAAGAGCAACTACGTTTACTGTTAATTGGAATTGCACAAACTTCTGGATGTTGATATAAACAGCACGACCCCATCTGGCAACGTTCACTATGGTCGTGAAATTATCATCTAGTATGATCACATCTGCATTTTCTTTTGCAACCTGAAGGTTGCAAGCAGTTACACGACTAGCGCTGCATAAAAGGAAAGCTCAGCTATAGATGGCAACAGAATAAAAAGTCTTTGATTATCAAGTGACGAACCTCTGTGCCTGCTATGCCCATAGCGAGTCCAATGTCTGCCTCATGTAAAGCAGGTGCATCATTTGTACCATCACCTGTCACTGCCACTACTTCTTTGAACTCCTTCCTCAACTTGGTAACTAGATTATGCTTGTCCAAAGGCAGTGATCGAGCCATAACCTGACATGTTGAGGGTTGAACTTTCTGTTATCAAACTGAGTCTACAAAAGCCATGCACTAGTAACATCTTCCTGTTAATTAGTGGCAGTGGTGGTGTTTAGAGTGAAATGCTTTTAGAAGCAATAACAGAACAAGGACAGAGATTAGCGTTGGTGATTAATGTTAGAGTTTTCACAAAGTTATCCTATTGTAGTAGTTTAGCTGTTCAAGGCTAATCTTCTCAGTTAACAAATTATCCAAAACTCTTAACACTAATCATAAAAGCTATTCCCAAACCAGGCTTTAAAGCAGACAACAGTTGTCCAAAACAAAGAACCTAAAATTAGAAATTAATCCCAATACCTGCAGTTTTGGAATTAAATCCTCCAACTCCTGTGCACTCTTATTTCGAAAATCTTGCCCTTCAATTGCCAGACCATCATCGCGCAGAATGCCACATTCTCTGGCTATAGCTTTAGCAGTACTTATGTTGTCTCCGGTGACCATTCTCACAGTAATCCCAGCAGCTAAACAGTTTTTAACAGCTTCCTTTACTCCAGGGCGAACAGGATCTTTAATGCCAATCACAGCAATTAGTGTATAACCATCATCGGGAATATGGTCCACACTAGAATTGTTTTCAACATCCTTGTAAGCCAAGCAAAGAGTTCTTAAAGCTTCAAGAGCAAAACTGTCAATGACATTTGTTATGTTTTTTCTCTGATTATCAGATAAAGGTTGAGCTTTCCCTTCTGCATTAACTATTTTGCAGCACATGTTCAATACTATTTCTGAGGCACCTTTGCACAATGCTCGGAATCCGCCCTTGTTAGGAGTCAACACAAGGACGGACATCTTCTTCTTGTCTGAATTGAAAGGCTCAACTTTGACTATCTCAGTTTCTTTCCGATGAACCATGAAGTTACCTCCAATTAGCAAGCCAAACTCCAGCAGTGCTGTCTCTGTAGGGGAACCTAGGATGTTCTGGTTCCCATGTTTTCCCCTGACCACCTCAGCACCTGTGTTCTGAAATATAGATTGCAAAACAATGTCATGCAATCCTTTGGAGACTGATGACCTGAACATGTCTCCTAAGTTGTTGCCTTGAATTGTTATTGTTTCTGAACACATCCATATTTTGTTCACAGTCATGTGGTTTGTAGTTAAAGTTCCAGTTTTGTCGGTGCATATGCAAGTAGCAGAACCCATCGTCTCACATGCAGAAAGACTTCTTACAAGCGCTTTCTCACTCATCAGTTTTTTCATAGCAAATGCAAGACTTAGTGTCACTGCGAGTGGTAAGCCTTCCGGAACAGCAACTACAATTATAGTAACAGCAGTTGCGAAGAAATTCAACAGCTTCAATGCATCCTGCACAGACCAGTTTGTAATATCATTGTTCATTGCCTTCCCCACAAGAAACCGTATGGTTAGAACCAGAAATGTCAAAACCGCAAAAACCAAACCAATCTTTCCAATAACTGTGGCAACACCATTAAGCTTCACCTGTAGAGGAGTTTCATCATTCCCTCCTTCACTGAGAGTAACCATCAATCTTCCCCATTCAGTTCTCATTCCAACTGCAGTAACAAGCATTTTGCCTGAACCATCTTGGACTTTAGTCCCCGCAAGAAGAAATGGCCTCTTTGGATTTACATGCACCGGTTTACTCTCTCCCGACAAACTTGATTCATCAATGGATAAGCTATGACTAGATATAACTATACCATCTGCAGGAACCTGATCCCCAATTGAGAGGTGAACCACATCTCCAACAACTAAATCATATATGGAGATCTTCTGCCTGCATCCATCCCTTGTCACCTGAATAATTATGTTCTTCTTCTCTTTGTCCAATTCCTTGAACTGTAAGGACTGGTTGTAGTCACTTGTGGCTGTGATCACGACAACTAGGAAAATGCACAAAAATATTCCTAGCCCATCGTACATACCTGTCGGCATTCCTTCAATAGCAATGCCAACACCTATAGAAACAGCACTGCAGACCATAAGTATAATCAGGGTCAAATCATGCAGGGCTTCCCAGACAAACATCAAAAACGATTTTGAGGGCTTCTCAGCAAACTGATTCTGGCCATATATGTCTTGCCTGAGAGGTATGTCAGCTGAAACAACACCATCATTCAAAGACACCGATACAAGTCTCGAAAGGCCAGCTACTCCTCCATGAGATTCAAACATCTTTATGTTATGAATCCGAACAATAGTTGCCAATTCATCTGGTTCAATTCCAAAGCCAGCTTGCCTGACGTCCTGACTAAGCGTGTGCTCCGCTAGATTACCAGCTGCACTAGTTAGCTGCGGAGTTAGAAAATGGCGAACAAGAGGGAAAAAAAGGACAAAAAAGGGCATGAAACCTAGATATCATACCATCAATAAAATGCAAAGCCGCTTTTTGCACATAAAGAGCAACACGTAATTTCTCCTGCAAAAACATGACCATTATTTAAACTTCCAGTCATTTTATTTTTCTGGTCAATCATTTTAACCTTCTTCATGTTCAAAAAGAAATGTTGATTTATGACCTGGTATCTAAAATCTCGGATTAGAACTGCTTTGAAATTTCTTCTGTTTTTGTACATCACAAAACTTGTGACTTGTAATCGTTTCATACACATGAAATTTATGCCTAATTACTCAGGTGACAAGTGAAGAGCAAGTTTCTTTCCGCTGCAAAGATTAGTTTATTAAGAATGGACCAGGGAACAACAAGGAGTTGAAATTCAAGAAAATGGGTGTCGGATCAATCGTGGCGAGCAAATTCAAGGATCGGGCACGATCCGAAATTCAAAAGTCACGACACACCTGCAACATTTTCCTTTTCCTCTCGGCCTCGGCGCGCTTGGCGAGATCGGCGACCATACGGAAGCGGCGGCGCGGGTTCTTGACTACGGAGACGGCGGATCGCCATCGCCGCTGAGCCTCCTCCGACGGCCGTTTGGGCTCCACGTCGAAGTTCCTCCTCAAGTAGTTCTCCATGATCATAATAGCCTAAAATTCCTTACAGTTGTAGCCGGGTTTCACGTTAAAATATTTAAGGATTCCGTGAAGGTTCCAAAATCCATCAGGAGGAAAGGTTCAAATGTCGCCGCGAATGGTGGGAGGGAGAGTGAGATCTAACATTTGCTCCAAGCATCGATGGATTATAGAGCAAGCTTCCTCTTTTTACTAGAATTTTTATATTTTTTTGAAGAATATCATTTACAATTAATGTGCTAAAACCTTAAAATATTTTAAATAGGTTTTAATTACTTTACATTTTTTAAAATAATTTTATGCAACTTATATATAGAGATACACATATATATAATGTCACAAATGCACACACATATATATAATGCCAAATTTTGACTTTTAATCAGACATATTAGTCTTGTTGGTTAAACTTAAAACTTATAACTTGTTAGATCCAAATGGTCAACTTTCATTCTCCCCTTATATTTCATATATACAAAAAGAAAATACACATACTTGCGTGTGCGTGTGTGTGTGCGGACTCTTGATAACTAATTTTCAACTTCAATGAACATATGAGATTAATATAACATTATGATGATAACGGTCGAGTACTTTGTAACCCATAAACTTGCAAAAAGTAACAACCCTCCAACAAGTTATCATAATTCCTAAAACCAAACTAGTAGTATTCATCCTAATGAAAAAAAAACTAGAAGTTATATGGACAAAAAATTCCAAAAATTCAATACAAAAGAGGCACATATATAACAGCCATGTTTAGAGCTCTTCTTTCCATCCTGTCATAGCAAGAATCGAATACTGATCAAATGACTCACTTAATAAAAATAAAAATGAGAATTCACTCGTAAGCATAGAAAAATCACTAGAATATTTTAATATTATTGATAAAATGAATAATAATAACCTGAAAGAGTCTGTTTATAGACCTATAAAAAAACTCTAGTCCAAAATAAATAAGAAAACTGAAAATAACAAATAGTAAAAATTGACACAAACTTCGAGTCCGGATACCTCTCAAAACACTAGATTTTTTACCAGAAAAAATGTGGTCACAAAGACACTTATAGAGCACAAACTTTAAAGAATATGCCATGCACGGCACTCAACTTTTAGAAGTCATAATTTTTGTTGTAGTTATCAGAATAACTATTATAATATGTTTTTTCAAATTTTATTTTGCGCTCTATAGGTTTCACTATGACATTGCCTTTTGTGACCACATTTTTTTGGCCAAAAATTCATTATTTTAAGGGGTATTCGGGCCTCCAAAGTTTATGTCAATTTTTACTATTTGTTGTTTTCGATTTTTCTTATTTATTTTGAACTAAGGTTTCTTTGTAAATAAATAGACATTATTATTATTCATTTTATCAATAATATTGAAATATTTCATTGATTTTACTATCCCTATTTGTGGATTATAGTTTTTCTTTTTTATTAGGCAAATTGCTTGGTCAAGGTTCTCAGTGCGTAAGTTACAGCTTTCAAGCACTTCATATTGCACATGCTGCATGATGGAAAGGATGTTCAAGTCAATTGCAAGTTCCAGCACCGCAAAGTTAATGTTTTTTAATTCATAAGAAGCATGCAAACGACGGCAACAAAAGAAAAGCCACCATTTACTTTGAATTTGTAAGGATTCTGAACAAAGAAACCAAACATTTACCAGCACATCAGTCAACAAACTTTTACCAACCATCAGTCTCTTTCGAGTTTCGACAGCTAACTTTTAAAGGAAAAGACACAGGCTTACAAGACAGACACGCACACTTTTTACACATTCAAGAACTTGCGATCCCCATAGTTTGTATGTTTCAGATCTGAAAGCCAAACCCAGAAATTATAAGTGATGGAAAAGGTCAAAGGTAGAGAGGGGCAGTGCTCCAGCTTAAACCAAACACAGTATCCGTAGCGGTATATACTGTTGACAAAATAATAGAAATGAAGTAGACACGGGTTGATCTGAGGCGTGAAAATTCACTTTGCTAAAGATAAATATTTCCCCCACTATAAAATCTAGGAAATTGACTCCTGAGATAACAAATAAAATTATGCTAAAAATCGATATTAAATTCTGTGCGAAATTCGCATATAAAAAGGTTGGAAAGTTATAACCTTTCTCTTGAGAGATACATGAAGCAACTTTTAATTAAACCCCAAATCAGGCCCTTAACTAAGTGCCTCATTATTGACTTCTAAATATATTTTAAGCCCACATTAGATGTCCAAGACAAGCCCAATTTAGTATATCAATTGGATCCACTAACAGATGGGTTATAGGCATAATAAATGGGATTATAAATAAACCGAACAAACACGAACAATTCTCGTTCATGTTCATTCATTTATTTAAGTATAAAATAATTGTTCGTGTACTTATTTATGAATAACAATAAACAAATTAAATGAACAGACTCGTTCATGAATGGCAATATATAAACACAAATGCGTTCATAAACAATGTATAAAATATGTTTATTAATGATTTAAACGAACGTAAATGAATATAAATGAACGATCTTAACAAATGAACATGTGTGTGTGTGTGTAATAAATTAATAAATAAACAAATGAACAATGAAAAAACAAACAAATAAGTGAATAAACACAAACAAACAATAATTGAATTGTTTTATGAATATATATGAACAAATATAGGTTTGTTTAGATTCTTTCGTTTAAATAAATGAATAAAAAATTATATTTGTATTCATTTATTTAACTTAATAAATTAATATAAATGAACTCCGGCAGAATAATTCACCAAACATTTTATTCATTTACAGCCTAATAATAAACCAATTAGGAGATCCAGCAATCAATAAACAAATAAAGCTTCCTTCCTATCGCCACATGGGACTTACAAAATCTTACTTGCAATTAACAAGTCCAGCAGTTACTTGTAACAAACCGCAATGGCTTCTGTAATAAAAAGAAGCAAAAAAGAGGGGGGTGGCCCATCAGATAAGGTCAACTATGTTCACCATAGGAAAGCTGGACGATGAAATGCAACTGCGAAGCCAGAGCAGAAATGCTTGAGATAATACCAGTACTATTGTTCTGAGTTGACATAAGAGTTCAGACATTTGACATAGCTTGTACCCAAAAAAAGAAAAGAAAAGACATTTGACATAGCCAAGTCTAAATCAATGAGTTTTATTATATTATTGTATAAATTCGGATGCTGGGCTGTTCATAGTATATGGGCTGAACTTGCTCCTTTGGAAGGAGCAATTCTGGGCCAACCTTCTTCTTCTTTTGCAAGTGTTTGGGCCCAGTTCTGAAACGCAAAGTTTTCATAAAATCCAAGTTTAAGCGCCCCTCTTTGGATGCTGCTCCACCAAAACGCAGTTCCTTTTTCTGCTTTCATAAAATTCCAGTTCTCGAATATATAAAAGCTTTCTTTTTCAGAGACAGAAAAGTTACAAATTCTCTTCGAAAAGCTAACTGAGTACCATCGAAGATAGCGACTTAATTATAAAAAATAAAATAAAACTCTATATATGGAGAGCTGCATTTATTATACAATTTCGTTTCAACAAAAATAGGTGTATTATATACAGAATGTAACATGCAAGGGTGAACCCAATCTTTTCATAAAAGAGGAGCTAAAATATGTGAGTATAAACACTCTATTAATCAACTATAAATATTGTATTTGCAAAATATCAATACCGTTCACAAGAGTAACACGTATTATAATTTTTTTTTTTTGTAAACATTAAATGGACGTGCACTTGCAATTCTTTTTCTAGAGAAATTTTGTGGAATTGTGATTTGTGAATAAATCCAAATTAAAGGGGGATGAATGAAAAGGAAGGAAGTAAAAGTGGCGAGATTGGTCAGATACGAATTAGTGCAAAGCCGCCGCAAATAGAGATGTTATGTTAGACAAGTTGAGACTTTCTCCAATCTCATCATCACCAATCCAACATCTCTCTCTCTCTCATTATTGCAGACAAACGTGAGCAACCCTAACTCTCTATTAATTAAACTACAGCCTTTGGTAGTTATTTTTTCTTTTTCATTTTTTGATCTTCTGGGTTTCAAACCACAGGACTTTCAGTTTCATCAACTTGGCCATGATTGGAACACACTACTATCCATGATTTTCCTATGAACCAAACAGTCCCAAATTTCCTACCCTTTGAAAAAGATAATGATCAAGCACAGTATCATCTCTTTTTTTTAAAAAAAAAATGCCATTGACAATAGGTTAATTTGTTGTGCTTATCCAATGTTGATTAGTATAATAGTAAGAACTACCAACTTTAATTCAAAGTATGTCTCCAGGAAAAAAAAACGTTGTGAAAAGATCTCCACTTCATTACCCAATTATATTCTAGAGTTGTGATTATTTAATGAACCGTCATCATGGTGAGAATTTCATACCCAACTCGGTTCCACTACATAATTTTACGGTTCATGGTACTATTAATAACAATCACGATCCATCCCCCTGAAATTGAAGCTTTTACCTTACCTAATGGTAATGATGCGCCAGCATGTTCGTAAGAGCGCTGTATTCTTAGGTAGACCGGGGTTTTTGTAGACCCAAATTTTTTTGATCAAATTACCATTTTTATTATCCCACAGATTTGAGTAGTTATTAGTGAATGGCTGAAATTATGGAATCATGATAACAATAAAAAAAATTCTAATAAATATCAGTAACAACCTTTGAAGGTGAGAGAATCTTCACAGTTAATCCATATTTTTATTTTTGAAATATAAGAGATAAATATAAATTTCTAATTAATCATTCACAGACACACACACACATATATATATATATGTGGATATTATTGTACAAATACATAGGTAACTGTACGAATTGGTAGAAAAAACAGTAGATGGAGATTTGTTATGTACTAGTATGTATATAATTGTACGTATTAATAAATAAAATTATATATTCAATAATTTATTAGTTTCTAGTAATTTAAATGATTATGTCATTTGACTTATTTATACATACAAATCAACAAATGTACACACAGTGGCAAAGACACGTATAGCTGGGGGTGCTGCCCCAAGAGAATTTTGGAAGTCTATAAATATTATATACTAATTTGGTTATTTTATGAGGAGTTAAGGACCAAATGCGATATTTACCTTTCGTACTGGTGAAGAATATTAAAAGGGTAAATGACACCAGCAGTCATAAATCTTTACTTTTCATTACAAGTTGTGTCCTCAACCTCTCAACTATTACATATTCATCTAAAATTATTATCTGGCATTGCAAATTCGCCCTTTCACCAACAGTTAATGTTGTTAGTGACCAAATTGAGAGAAATATACAACAGTTGAGAACTTAGAGATGAATTTACAACAAAAAGTAAATGTTTTAAATAATTTTTAATAAAAGTTAATTTTATAAATAATTATTTAAATAATTTTTTTCTCGTAGGTTTTGACCGTTGCTAGTCTTGCATCTGCCTAACCTCTCTAATCTTAAAAACCTGACTCCGCCGCTATGTACACATGATTACAATCTTATACATTTACAAAAATATTACTCAATGTATAAATTTATTTAATTGTACAGTTTAATTTTAAGTGTTGACACCCTTACACAAACGAGCACAAGCATTGTATATATCAAAGCTATAGAATTCTATTTATTCCTACATAATGGTATATGAGAAATTTCAAATACAAAATGTACATTGAAAATTTTTCAAAGTTCAATATTCAGAGTATTTTTTTAATCTATAATTTTGATTTATTATCTGACATTTACTTCTCCAAATTTTTTGCTCATAAAAATTGGTTGAAAATAAAATGCTCCTAATTTAATAAATTTATATCGCCAGATTTCCGAGTGCAATTTTGCCTTATTTTGTTTGGAGCATTTAATTGTTCATCTAATAGCTACCCCTACTTTGTTCACTTTAGTATACTATCTAATTTTATTTTAGTTTTATTACAAAAGTTTTAGAATCATCAGGTATTAATTAGTTTCCTTTTTTCCAACCCCATATTCTCGCCTCAATAATCCTCAGCCGATTCATTGATGAAGCCAACACCATCATTTGATGGCATTAATGCCACGTTCCAGCTGGTACTTATTAGGGGGTAAAATTGCCTCTTTTCAAGTGGCTTATAGAGACCCTGGTCCATGTTCTACTATGCTAGAAAATATTTAAGCCACAGTACTCTTGCCAATTTTGTAAACTTAGAAAAAGGAAAAATAACCTACACCAAATTTATTTTAATTTTAGTTAATTTAATATAAAATAATTTTTTATTTTACTTTCATAATTTAATAAATTTTTATGAATTTTTTAATGCCTATGAAAAAAAAATTATAAAAAGTTAATAATATTGTAAAATTTTGCTTGCAATGGATTGTTGCACATATATAATCTTGGCTTTAAAATAAAATTAGTTTTACATAAAAAAATGTAAAAATAAAAATAAATTATTTTAGGTTTAATTAATTTAAATTAAAATAAATTGACTATTAAAGCCTTGGCTCTATTTGAAAACAATTTTTATTGTCAACACTAGAGTTTTTTATAATTTGTTAACCATGAAAACCGAACTACTAAACTTAAAATTTACTACCTTCATCTCACATCTATTACATCATTTGATTTGGCATGAGAATTAGGAAAGTGACAAAAGGAATTTACTACTTGTTCCCACTTTAACCCTTAACTTTTTAAAACAAAAAAAAAATTGAAAAATTTATTATGAAAATAATAATTTGAAGACTAGTAAAATAATTTATTTAATATGAAGAAGTTTCAAAGATTTGATACTACCAAAGATGAAATACTCCAATAATTTTAAGATGCATGAAGTAAAAGCCTTTCTTATAAATTCTTTTAAAATTATATCGCTAATTACTACTACCCGTTCCAAGTTATTTACATTATTTTAATTTTTTTATTTAAATTTATTTATTTAAAAAATTATATTTAAAAAGTGTAAGTACCGTAATTTTAAAATATAAATTATTTAAAACTTTTATAGTAAATATTAAAATAAATAAATTTAAGATAAAGATAAATTAAAAAGTGAAATGGTTGGAAGAGCGAGCAATATTCATGTGAGACAGACAGAAAATTGCGGTAGTCGCGAATCATGAAGGTATGAAACTTGCAGTTAACTTTCCAGTGCTAACCGGTAGTTTTTACTTCATACTTTTACGGAAACGGACAGTCCACGGGCACAGGTCACTGTGAAAAAGTTTTACTTCCATATAAGTAAAAAAAAAATTAAAGGAAAAAAATCAAAATAACTCCACGAACTTCAAAGGAAAGATTCCTACTGTGCCTCTGGAGCCGTGCATCGGTGTTTTTTTTCGTACGTGTGCGTAATTCGTAAACTACTCATGGAGAGTAGCAGGGGGAGGCAGTGCAGATGTAAGTATTGGAGAGAGAGAGGCGGATAAAGATGCGGGCTTTTTGGTGGGCCGGCCCCACTTACAACCTGGCACAAAGATAAAAAAATTTAATCCGGGACCCACCCTGAAGTGTCCGCCAGCCATGTGGAATTGCGCAGCGTGGGCCACCACTCATGTTTCAAGCAAAGATTTTTAAAACAACAGACACATTGACCCACTTGCAATAAGTCACGAAAGCTTATGACAAAAAAGACAAATTCTTTTGGAGCAATAACAACATTTGATTAAGAAATATATTAGCCACTAGCAGCAGAAGGTTCCTCCATTCCTTCCTTTCTTAAATAACAGCACAAGGAAAACTGAAGAAGCTCTTCCCAAAAATTACCAAATTTCCTTTCTTTTTTACCCTATTGGGGGACTACAGGGGACTTGTGAGTTATAAATATGCATTGACCAAATCCTGCTAGTTCTTTCTTTAGAAGCAGCAGCTGTACATGGTATACAGATCTGATCAAAGGCCCTATTAAACACAAACTAACACACTAAATATGGGTGCTTCTCTGTTGCTTCTAGGGAAACCAGCAGTGACAGAGGTGAAAATGAGTAAGGGGAGAAGAAATTACAGTGTTCAACTTCTCTTTTTTACCAGGAGGGGTGGGGGGTGTTACAAACTTACAACTACACATTGACTGTGGTGATTTCTTTCTTTCTCTCTTTACTGTGCCTTTTTTTTTAACCTGTGGTCCAAACTGAGCCCTACTTGAACTTAAAATAGTAGTACAACAAAGCAATTTGTATGACGATACTAGCAATTTGGTAGAGTAGTAGTGGTATAATTTGGTGGTGATGATGAACATTGATGCTGCTTCTCTACAATCTCTGATGTGAGTTCTTTGTTTTTGGTCATACTTTTCAGCTGCCAGCAAAAAAGTAATAAACAAATCAGCCGAAAGAGGCAAAAAATTTGATTGGACCAAAAAAAAAAAAGGAAAAGGAAAAGCAGCACCAATTTGCATGAACGTGAAAGGGCACAGGAAACGGAATCCAAAGACCTCAATCTTACCTAAGAATTGAGACACTAAATTCCAACTGGACAGGTTGGCCCACCTGTACCAGTATACATGCCAATAGCTCCATGCCCAGAAGAGAAGCTGAAATGAAATAATGAAATCATAACACTTTTAGCTTTTCTCTAACTGATATTCTGATTCACGGCTAAGAACTTTTTGTGTTCAAGGTTGGGATTTTTTTCATTTTTTACCTTGGCATTTGGCAATTGAAGGGCTTGAAGGAAGCCATGTCCAAAGCATTATTTGCAGGGAGTGAAGCTGAAGAGACCAGGGTACTGTTAGTACATGTAACTGATATGGATTGATCCTTGCAAGATTCGCCAGCATTGGAGAATGCCAAGTATTCTCCAGTGGACTTGGTAGGTGAAGCAAACGGGCTGTCAGGGAGGTTATGCTCCAAACTGCATTTCAGGTTACATGGTACATGAAGTTGCAATCAATGTGAACACAATGCTTATTTACATGATTGAAAGTTCAACCATAACTAAAGAAATTATCACGACAGAAATTTGAAGCTATGTACCTTTCAGGAAGAGGGCCATTTTTGCTTTGAGGGCTCTCCTTGCCTCTGCCATTCTCAGCATTCTCAACCGATTGCTTGCTGGCAGCAGAAATGTTGGTTATTTTCTTCTCTGGGGCGTTAGCAGATATGGCCGGCAGAGAACTAGAACCATTTTCTGCAGAGCAGCAAAGCATGTCCAGTCTCGTTACTATACATGCCAGTGAACACAACGCTCATTCAGACAAGCAAAGCAAGCAACTAACAGAAGATTTTCAATGGATATACCTTGCATGAGTTCTTGGTTGGAATGAAACTGGGGAAGAACGACAGGCTGGTTGAAGAAGCTTGGCGATTGAGTGGGAGATGGAATATGGCTGCCAGTGGACAGAGCTCTATGATGTTGCTTCTTCACATCAAGCAGCTGCAATCCCATCAACCTCCTGCTTTGTAAATCTAGAGCTTGCTGCAGATCAGCTTGCTCTTCCAATTTCCTTCTCCACATGTCTTGAGTGTTGCTATAAAACATCCTTGCTCCTAGCAGAATAAGCACAAAACATCATCATCTTCTTCATCATCACGATAATGCACTGTAATTACAACTATGTCAAGGTCAATCGCATATGAATTTCATAACATCAATTTACTATGAACAGCAAACTAGCTTGCACTGAAAGTTACTGTCCCAAAAAATGGAGAAATCTACTACCGCTGAGAGAGACCTACTGCCATTTACCTACCAAGTTGGAGGTCATATGGGTCTCTTGAATCAATCCCGGTTGGAGTTCCACAAGGAGAGAACTCTCCTCTCTCCATATGTTGCTGCTGCTTCCTGCAAGAATAATAAAATTAAAATCTTCCACAACCTAGGAAAATAATCTTTAAAAGCTAAATGGATTTGGGAAGAGAGAGAGAGTGCCTGTACTTGTCAGGGACTTTTCCTTTCTCCTTGTAAGGCTTCACAAGCACTCTAGCATCACAAACAAAGTGAGGGTTTCCTTTGGCCAGAATGATCTTCACTGTCTCAGGATAAACGAAAGTCACAAACCCAAACATCCTCTTCTGCTGGTATGGTATTCTCACATCTTGCACAGGCCCATAAATACTTCAAAAAGAAAATTAACAAATGACCAAAATTAATCAGTAAAAATTCATTAACTTCGAAATCCAAACCAAAAAGCTTGAAACTTCAGCAAAACCAACCTAAAGTAATTAGAGACGTCTTCTTCTCTAAAAGTGCTGTCAGCTGGGAAAGTCAAGTATATCTGTCTTGAAGCAGGGTTCATATCTCCATTAATGCCAGAAAAACCATTTCTTTCAAGCCTGGACCTCCCAAACTTGTACATATCTTCTCCCATCATCAAAGCAGCGGCAGCCCTGCAATATTTCACCAGAAAGGTTAATTGGTAGGGACAATTGAGCTCTCTGTTCAGCAAACAAAATACCAAACAAGTACCCACCTTTGAGAATCATTCTGCTGCTGAAGTAGCAAGTTCATGCACTTGGGAGAGTAAGGGAAAGAAGCAGCAGAAGCCATAAGCTGAGAAGCAGCAGCTAGTTTCTGTTGCTGATGCTGAGCTGACTTGGATCTAAGAAACTCCGGGTACTGCTCCATCATCTCAATCCTCCCCGGTGACCCGATACCCGACCCACCACCATCAACACCTATGTCAACCGTATCACCTAGGCCGCCATGGATGAACCTGCAGCTAGTTCCGTTCTTGCAGTACCCTCTCGCAAAATACAAGCACGGTCTCCACCCAAGTCCGGAATTCGGGTCGCTATTCGGGTCGGAGGATCCGAACACATCACTGACGGAGCAGCTACGCTTATGACCTGCCCAGTAGGGAGGAAACCCCAAGTCTGTGCTGTTTGGACTGGAGGACAACTCTGTCCGAGGGTAGAACAAGTCCTGGCTGTTGTTGGAATTGTTGTCCATAAGGAAGGATAGCTGGTCTTGCAGCTGAAGCTCGTCAATCATGTCGGATCCTGCTGACCCGTTTCGATAGAAAGGCAGAGAAGATGGGTTTAGAGAGCTGGCTGGGCTGATGAGCTCATCTGTGTTTGGGAGGTCAGAAAAAGTGGTTCCCCAAGAAGTGCTTTTGGAAAAAGGGGAGTTGTG
>SMDT01001323.1:0-97658 GCA_005392925.1 Aquilaria sinensis | reverse complement strand
TTGCAGCTGGATTTTCAAATCAATCTCCCTTAGTGGAGGAATACCTGGCAGGTCCTTTAGGAAAGACTTCTGGAAAGTCTCTCACTATAGGTATTCTGTCCACTTCCTTATCACAGTGCAATTCATTCAATGCATAATAGTAATCATGCTCAGAAATCACAGGTATCTCATCTAATACCTCTAGCTCCATGTCATGCATTTCATACACTAATTCCTTAGAATTCACTAATGCATGCACTTCACCATCAGGCAATGTGATTTCCATCTTAGCACAATCAATTCTTATGTTATGCATAGCAAGCCAATTCATACCCAGCACTAAATCATACTTAGGAATATCCAACACTTGCAGATTAGTCATAACCTTAGTCTTTCCTACTACTAGCTCACAATCCTTAGCTAGGTCATTAGTGAAAAGACATTGACTACTTGCTGTTTTCACTAAGGATATCCTAGGCATGATTTTAGTAGGCAATTTCATGGCTTTAACAAATTTCCTAGCCACTATAGACACAGATGCACCACTATGAAACAGAACACTAATAGGCATACCATTAAGGTAAATGTTACCTTTTAGCGCTCCTCCCTACTTTGATGTCTCTGGCCTTTCCACTTTGAAGACTTTGCCAGCTCTTTGCACTGGAGGCCGAGGCACTAGAGGAACTGGCCTCTGCTATCCCGCCCTTGGTGCTCCTCCTCTAGGTCCTGCCCCAATAGGTCTTACTGGACCTTGGTCTTCTTGCCTCATTTGAGCTTGTGGGCAGTCTTTGATCCAATGATCCATGGATCCACATCTTAGACACGCTTGGGTATCAAAGTAGCAAGGTTTTTTTTTCCATGAAACCTCCTACACTTAGGGCACCCTAGGCCAGGGAACTTCCCCTTAACCTTCGTCGGGTGACATTATGACTTCGGGAGGGACTTCCTGAAGGGAAGAACGTATGGAGCAAAGGTTTCCCAGAGGAGCGTGCCTGAAATGCTCAGAAAAAAGGGTTAGGAGGTCCCCGGAGTATTTTTCCGGGGAGGAGCCTCCGACGCCCAAGTCAGTGTCCTGAGGGGAGATAGAGGAGGAGCACTAAGGGGTTAGAAGGCCTTGCCTGCTTGTGTTTTCTCAGGGAGAGAGGGTCGGATCCCTTGCCAGGGCCTGTTTCCTGGTATTTATAGGAGTGCCCAGCCCGTTCAGATCATGACACGTGTTCGGTCGGATGCTTTCTGTACCTTCGGGCGTAGGGGACAAGTAGCCGTTTATAGGCCCCTTGAGTCTTGGACTGAGACAGGTTGTGACAAGACTCGAACGGCGTCGGCGCGTCAGACCGCCGTTTGAGGCGGCGTGTAACGCCTGTGGGCGACATGTCAGAGGCTCCTTAAATGCTCATGCCGTACTCCCGAGGTCCTCTGGGCGAGGCCGTCCTTTGGTACGGATGCCCTTCTTCGGGAATTATGCCCGTAGTTCGGGGATTTCCCTGGTTCGGGGGTTCCGCCTTCGGGGAGAGTCTCTCCTGCTTGCAATAGCTGGTTCTTTATCCCCGAAGACGATCCGTTTGGTCCCCCGGGGGAGCCGGCAACATCTTTGAAATTCCTGACGTTCTAGCCGAAGTCCTGAGTTCGAGGCGTTTGACTTCGCCTCTTCCGAGGTCAGTGTTAGCGCTTCCTTCGGATGACGCCAGGTTTCCCGGCCACGCTTTTGGCAGGAAGTATGTAGTGAGAGAGGCGATAGCCCTTCGGCTATCACAGGCCCCCCTTCAGAAAGCCGAAGTGGAAACTTCGGCTTGTCAGCTTTTCGGAGAGCGCCCTTCGGGGCCTTGGGTGTAATACCTGTGCCGAAGATGGACCTTTTGTCCGAAGACGTAGGCTGTTCGCCCATAGCCTGTCTTTTGGTGTCTTCGAGGTAGCCTACTTCTCTCCTTTTGTAGGTCTGCGCAACGTCGCGTCTCGTAACCAGGCGTGTCAGTCTGGAGCGGCGCGCCCAGGGTTTAGGGGTGTCAGAAGGCGTGTCCTTCTTTTGGTGCGATGGCTGACACGTGGCAGCTTGTTATTGGCGGGGACTGCATCGGATACAGCAGGCGCGCCTTTTTATGCGCAATGAGCAGTTATGGCGACTGTTCGCCTTCGCGGAGTACTTATGACGCCGGTTCGCCTACCCCCCTCGGCCTATATATATGCTATTCCGTCATAATCTCCTTTTGCTTCTGCTTTTGCTTCCCTCCTGCCTTCTAATCGTTCTTGCATTTTCCCCTGTTTTTTGGTGCTGTTGACGGAGTTTTTTCGGCCACTTTTCGCGACGGCGGCTTCAAACCCAGATTTTGGCAAAAGATTCGGTGGGTTTTGATTTCCAGAGTCTTTTGATTTTAAAGATTTCCCGAAGTCGGTTTTTCATTCCCCGAAGTCATTTTTTCTTCAAAAATGTCTTCGCCAACTGTTTCCCCTATCCCGGAAAGTTGGCTTCCCCTTCTCGGTCATACTTGCTGTACGACCTCAGAAAAATTGGAAAGATGGACCGAAAAGTTCTTTCTTCCTTCTTACGCCACCACCAGACTTCCTGGACCTCAGGAGGTCAGTTTTATGAACCGCCAAAATGAGGTTACCGTTTTTCGCGCCCAACTGAAGGCCGGACTTCGGTACCCTCCCTCGAGGGTGATTTGTGACTTTTGCCAATTTCATGGCATTGCCGTAAATCAACTTCCCCCGAACTCGTACTGTTACTTTAACGCCTTCCTTTGTATGTGCGGCGTTTTCAAAATAGAACCCCATTTCATTCTTTTTTTGCAGTACTATAAGCTCTACACAGTCCCGAAGGGTGGCTTTTACTTTATGCTACCTCGGGGATCAGGGAGCAAAAAGTATATGTTCACCTTCGCCACTAAGGACAGCTGGCGGGGGTGGCAACAAAAGTTTTTCTTTCTGAAGATGGAGGAGGCCTGGTCGTACGTTCCGACCAAGTGGGCTCGGGGAAAATTGGAGATGGACGTCGTAGACCCGAGGATGCTGCTGACTCCTGAGTTGGCATCCAGATTCGCGGACTTCGACCGACGGATCCGAGCAGTCTCCGACTGGGATTCCGAGGTCCCTTCACGCTCCCTCTACCCTTTCCCCATCATGTGGAAACTGATGACCGAAGAGGTCCTTCGGGAACTAGGGGTAGTGAAGGAGCATAAGACGGACCTCGGGATGCCGGCTCCTGCCATCGCCGGGAAAGACTCCTGGCTGGTGAAACTCCTTCGGAAGGAGGTTACTTACGAGGCCTTTTGTGAGAGTAAGTTATCCAAAAAATTTTTTTTGTTATGGATACCACTTAGACTCACACTGATATTTTCCTTCTTTTTCAGAGATGGGCGACGAGTCCGCTGCTTACTACAAGGCGCTCTTCCTCGGTCAAGCCGAGAAGGGGGAGCAAACAAAGAAGGCCGTCTCCCGAAGGCGGAAATCGTCTGGGGCCGGGCCATCCTCGGCAAAGCGGGCGAAGAAAGACGCGCCTCTTCCTCCCCCGGAAATTCCCGAGGAGGTGCGCGAAGAGCCTGACGCAGCTGCTGTCCCGCCGACCGAAGTCGCCGCTGACGTCCCTCCTCGGAGTCCCACTTCCTCGGCGGCTCTTCTGGACGCCTTGGTGGAAGTCCCTTCTGCCGAGGAGCGCCGCAAGAGCAAAGGCAAGGAGATCTCTGCCGAGGGAGTCCAGGACTCCGACGATGATGTTGCCGAGGTGCCGCCAGGTTCGTTTTTTTTTTTTTAGACGAGCTGGGGTGCTTTTATTTTTTGTACTTTGAGAATTACTTGTTTTGACAAGCTTCTTGTTTTGCCCTGCAGAGGAGGTACCGTCTTCGGGTTGGATGGTCGAGCACGCCCGGAAACGAGCCCTTCGGGATTCCCATATCCCGAAGGGGAAGATCCCGAGGGAGCCTTTCTGGTCGTTTACGGAGGACATGAACTTGTACTCCGGCGACTCCCAGCTAATGGCCAACCAAATTTCGAGGGGGATCCTCACCGAGGCCTCCTTCAAGGCCATTTCCGAGGCGTGCCCGGACGATGAGTCCCTTGCTGCCAGAGTTTCTGAGCACGCTGCCCAGGTATACTTCACGCCTTTGTTTTTTCCTTTTGATTTCTTCTAAGTTCTTGGCTCATTTTTTTGTCTTACTGAGTTTGTTCTTACTTCTTTGCAGCTGTTGGGGTACACTGGCCTACTCAGACTTCGGGCGGCGAAGCAGGCGGCGTTCCGATTCTCGGTCTTAGACTGCCTGGAAAAATCTAAGGCCATGTGCTCTGACTTGGCCGCCAAGAACAGGGAGATGGCTCAAGCTGCGGAGAAGGAGGTTGCTGCCGTTCGGGAGGAGTTTTTGAAGGAAAAAGAGGAGCTTTTGAAGGACTCCTCCCAAAAGATTTCTGACCTTGGCTCCAAGGTGGCGGAGCTGACTTCGGCAAACGAAGCACATCAAAAGGAGAAGTCAGAGTCTGAGGCTCTCCTGGCGAAGGTGCTTGCTGAAAAGGCCGCGCTCCAGGCCGAGGTCGAGTCTTTGAAGAAGGAGCCGAAGAAGAAGAAGACGAAGGCACTGAAGAAGGAGATCGCAGATCTGGAGAAGGAACTTGACGCTTTAGGGGTCGAGAAGGAGAAAGCCGACGAGATGACAAAGGTCGGTTTTCAAGACGGCTTTTGCCTCGCTCGGCATCAAGTTCTGCAGAGGTTCCCAGATCTGGACCTCTCCTTTTTGGAGGCCCTAAACATCCCTGAGGGTCCTCGGTGGTCTTGGTCCAAAATTGAGCACCTTAAACTGCCCTTCCCTCTTCCGGCGCCGAAGGCGGTGGACAAGGACGCAGGAGCTGGTGGCTCCCGAGATGCCGAGATTCCTTAGCTTGCCTTAGGGTCCTTTGCTTCTTCTTTTTCTCCTTCTTTGTACTTTTTTGGCGAGCTTCCTTCTTTGTAAGCAGATCCATCTTAATAAAGATTCTTTCTTTCTTTTGAAAAATTTTGGCTAAGTCTTTTGTACTTAGAAATTTTTCATTTCCCATTGTCCCGAACACGTTCGCTCAAGAGACTTCGGAAAATCATATTTACGCTTATCACGGCGATCACCCTTGCGAAATTCTAACTTGTACAATTTACGTTCAAGAATTTTGGCTAAGTCTTTTGTACTTAGAACTTTTTCATTTCCCATTGTCCCGAACACATACAATACAATTTTTCCCACCAAAATCCTAAGCATAGAATTTTTTCAAGGCATCCGAATGCCATGTATTTTTTAATTCTATGCCTTCGGCGTCACCGAGCTTGTAAACTCCTTTTCGTACTTCGGCAAGTACTAGATAAGGACCTTCCCAATTTGCGCGAAGTACCCCGTGGGATGGCCTTCGGGGTCCAAATTCAGCCTTTCGGAGAACGAGGTCCCCTTCCTTTATTCCCTTTGGCCTGGCTCGCAAGTTTATAGCCGCGGCCACTCTTTGCTGAAAAGCTTTTCTTCTCAGCTCGGCTATTTCTCTGTGTTCGCCGACGAGGTCAAGCTTGGTTCTCAGGCCGAGGTCATTTCCCCTTTCATCAAACACTTGGACTCGCACTGATGGTTGCACTACCTCGATTGGGATGATAGCCTCCGTACCGAAAACAAGTGAAAAAGGTGTCTCCCCTGTGGCTCTTCGGGGTGTTGTTCGGTAGCTCCATAACACACTTGGGAGCTCTCCTGGCCATTTCCCTTTTGCTTCCCCCAGCCTCTTTTTCAGACCATCTTTTATGGTCCTGTTAGATACTTCTACTTGCCCATTGCTTTGGGGGTGAGCTACTGGGGCGAAGTGCATCTTTATTCCGAGGTTGTTGATAAATTCTTGGAACCCTTTGTCTATAAACTGGGACCCATTGTCGGCTACTAGTACCTTCGGTATGCCAAATCTGCATACAATGTTCTTCCATACGAACTTCTGCACATCTTTTGCCGAGATAGTCACCAAGGGTTCTGCCTCGACCCATTTAGAGAAATAGTCTACTGCGACTACGCAGAACTTCACGCCTCCAGGCGCTGTCGGGAGTGGCCCAATGAGGTCTATGCCCCAAACTGCGAAGGGCCAGGGATAGTCAGCCGAAGTTACCAATTCCGAGGGTGTCCTTTGGATATTCGCGTGTCTTTGGCAATTACCACACTTCTGGACGAACTGCCTAGCGTCCTTTCTTAGGGTAGGCCAAAAATATCCTTGGCGAAGTATTACTGCTGCTAGAGCGTCGGTTCCAATGTGCGAACCACAAGCGCCTTCGTGAACTTCTTCGAGGATCATTTCAGTATCCTCTTCGCCAACACACCTCTGCAGTGGATTTGCATATCCCTGCCGATATAATTCTTCTCCAATTAGGAAGAAACGACCAGAACGTCTCCGTACCTTCGCCGCTTCGTTGGGGTCTTCGGGGAGCGCACTGGTTGCGAGATATCTTTTTATCGGATCTTTCCAGCCTTTTCCCGGAGTTACTATGCTCAGCACTGCAATGCTCGGGTGGTTTAGCACCTCGGTGCATGTTTTCGACTTTGCCAAGCAATCTGCCTCGGCATTATCTCGACGAGGCACATTTTCGATTCGTATGGTGTCAAACTCTCGGATAAGCTTTGCTACCAGTTCATGGTATTTTGCCAAGGTCGGGTCCTTCGCCCCGTAGTCCCCTGCTGTTTGTCGAACTACCAGCTGGGAATCGCTGTGGGCTTTTAAGTTTTTTATACCAATTTTTCTGGCTAGGCGTAACCCTGCTATGAGAGCTTCGTACTCAGCCATATTGTTGGTGACGTTAAAGCCGAACTTGATGGCTTTCATTACTTCTAGACCTTCGGGGCCTCTGATAATTACCCCAGCTCCCTGGTGTTCGGAGCCCGAGGCTCCGTCGACATACAAAGTCCATTCTGGCTCACCTCCGCCGGGATCCATATGGCTGTCCTCGGTGATGGGTACTTCGGCAATAAAGTCTGCCAAGGCTTGAGCTTTTATGGCTTTCCGAGGTTCATAAGTAATGTCGTGTTCGCCAAGCTCTATACACCATTTGGAAAGCCTTCCTGAATGATCGACTTTCCTCATGACGTCCCGTAGAGGTAGACTACTTCGGACGATGATAGGGTGAGCCTGAAAATATGGCCGTAGCCTTCTCCCTGCCAGTACCAGGGCATATATAGCTTTTTGTAGCAAGGGATATCTGACTTCGGCGCCGTGCAGGGACTTGCTTATATAATAAACCGGCCATTGCTTCGGCCCTTCCTCTTTCACAAGGACCGAGCTTACTGCTTTTTCTGTGACGGCGAGGTATAACACGAGGGGCTCTCCCTCGCGAGGTTGTCGCAGAGTGGGCAGACAGGCTAAGTAGATTTTGAGTTCTTCCCAGGCCTTTTGGCAGTCCTCATTCCAAGGATGATCATCACTTCCGAGGTTGCCCTCCTTTTTTGCTGCCTTAGTGAGGACTTTAAAGAATGCTCGACACCGGTCTCCATATCTGGAAATAAACCTACTAAGAGAGGTTATCCTTCCAGTGAGTCTTTGCACATCCTTTATTGTGACGGGAGTTCGGAATTCGAGCAGAGCCTTAATTTTTTCGGGGTTAGCCTCAATGCCTCTTTCTGATACCATGTATCCAAGAAATTTTCCCGAGGTTACGCCGAAGATGCACTTTTCGGGGTTAAGGCGGATCCCGAAGGTTCTGAGCTGGTGGAAAGTTTCCTTTAGATCTGCGACGTGGTCGGTAGGCAGTTTGCTCTTGACTATCATGTCATCGACATAGACTTCCATATTCCTCCCTATTTGGTCGCTAAAGACCTTGCTCATCAACCTCTGGTAGGTGGCTCCTGCATTTTTGAGCCCGAAGGGCATCCTGATGTAACAATACGTTCCACCTTCCGTGATGAAGGCAGTCTTCTCCTCGTCTTCGGGGTTCATTCTTATTTGATGATACCCACTGAAGGCGTCTAGGAAACTTAGGAGTCCGTATTCGGCAGTCGAATCCACCAATTGGTCTATTGGTGGGAGAGGGTATGAGTCTTTTGGGCAAGCATCATTCAAGTTTCTGAAGTCGATGCACATTCGGAGCTTACTGCTCCCTTCTTTTGTGGCGATAACCACGTTGCTCAACCATTCGGGGTACTTGACTTCCCTGATTACTTCTGCGTCTAGTAAGCGCTGGACTTCGGTTTTGACGAAGTTATTTTTATGGACTGAGATGCCCCGTTTCTTTTGCCGGACAGGTTTTGCTTCCGGACTTACTTTAAGGTTATGCTGTATTATGCGAGGGTCTACCCCCGGCATATCTTTCGGCGTGTAGGCAAACAGGTCTTTATTCATCAGTAGAAAGGATACAAGTTTTTTCTTGTCTCCTTCGGCCAAGTTTTTCCCTATTCGGGTACTTCGGCCTGGGACAAGTTCTACCTCTTCCATTTCTACCTTCGCGGGATCTTCTGCCTCGCCCTTTTTTGGTTTTCCACCTGGTAAAGCCTCTGCTTCTACCGTTTGCGCGAAGTTGTTTACTGGAGCTTTTCGTGCCTTGACGAACACTTTCCTTACTTCGCCCTGATCAACGAAGATTTCTGCGTCTCCATCCTTGGTGGCAAAAGTGACAGTTAAGTATTTTACATCAGGGCGAATGTGCAAATTTCCCTGTGTTTGCCTCCCAAGGATGGCGTTGTATGATGAAGGAACATCCATGACAATAAACCTTGTCATTGTGGAGGCGAATAATTCAGCTGTCCCGTCCACCGAAGTTCCTTTCATCATTAGGGGAAGATCGATCCATCCGAGGACGGGCAGCTCGGATGGTCCTACCCCGAAAGTAGGCGAAGTGACGGGCTTGAGATCGCTGTTGGATATGCCCAAGTTTGGCAGCAGATGTGAAAAGAGGACGTCAGCGTTTGATCCATCGTCAAGCAACACTCTCTTGACGTCCCAGTTTCCTATCCTCGCCATGACCAAAAGCGGATCGTCATGGGGGAAGATGACAGTGGAACCATCCTTGCGGGCCAGCTTTTTCGTCGGACTCTGATATTCCATCACTGATATTTCTCTGGCCTTCCTCTTTCTTTCCGAGGATGGGAGTCCTGTCGTAATTGTTTGTATTATTCCCGCCGGAGGTGGAGGACGCCTCTTCGGACTTCTATTCCTCCGTCTGTCGGAGTCGTAGTCCTCGTCATCTGCCTTTCCTTCTTCCTTCTTTTCTCCCTTTCGGGGAAGGCATTCGCAGATATCGCCGAAGTTGGCCTTGTTTTATCAGCGACTCTATGTATTTTTTCAATTGAAAACAGTCTTCGGTGTCGTGGCCGTGGTCGCGGTGAAACTGGCAGAACTTCTTCATGTTCTTTTTATTATCAGCGGTCATGGCCCTTGGCCGCTGAATCTGGGTCCCCTGTCTTTCCATTGTCATGAGGATGTTGGTCCTCGTGGTGTTCAGGGGTGTGAAGGTTGGGGGTTTCCTTCCCCTAATTCTTCGAGGTCGTCCCGCCTGGTCAGTTGAATACCGCATTTGCTGGCTGGACCCTTCGGCGCGGATGTGATCGGACTTCGGTCCACCCATCCTTAGCTCTTCGGCCGTCATGTGCTGCTCGGCCCTTCGGTAGAATTCGCCAAGCGTGTCCGGAGGATCCTTGGAAAATTCATAGAACAGCTGTGAGTCCCTCCGAAGGCCCCGTGTCATGGCGAGAATGCGTATTTCGGGGCGGAAGTCTGGAACACTTAAGGCTTCTCTGTTAAACCTTTCGACATAGTCGCGGATGGTTTCTCCGTTCTTCTGCGCTATGTCGAACATCTGGACAGGCATCTTCGCCGTCGGCCGACTTCCAATGAATTGCTGTGTAAAGGCCGTAGATAACTCCTGGAACTCCCTGATGGTTCCTGGAGCCAACGAATTGTACCATGCTGTTGCTGGTCCTGTGAGGGTGACCTCAAAGCATTTGCACAAGGTAGCGTCATCAGCACCGTGCATCATCATGCTGCGTTTGTATTTTGTTAGATGGGCCTGTGGATCAGTTCGGCCATCATAGGTTTCCAGCCGAGGCACCCGGAAGTCACCTGGCATGGCTGCCGAAACTACTGCTCGGGTGAACGGCGACTCATCCCCACAGAAAGTTTCAGACAGCCTTGCCCAGACCGGTTTGCGAGCTACCTGTTTTTCCACTCTTTCCAACCTCGCTAATATCTTCTCCATAAGGAACGTGGCACTAGGCTCTTCCTCCTGATGCTTGTAGGCTTCTGGGAAGGGAGATTGTCGGCGTCTCTTCGGGGAGTGACTCCGGCGCCGAGGGGATGGGGACTTCGCCTCAGGTGATGAGCTCCTTTGGCGCGGGACTTTAGGTCGCTTGGACCCCGTTTGTCCCGTAGGTCGTGTCCCGAGGAGCATGTTTTCCGTCGAAGACTCCTCGCGCGGATCCCCGCTTCCCGAACTGCGGTAGGTTGGTTTAGGGCTTTTCTCCCGAGGGCGTGCTGGCGAGGGAGGCCTTTGGCCCTGAGTTGGTTGCGGCCACCTTCGGTCTATTTGCTGTGTCATTTCAGCCACAACAGAGCGCTGAAAGTCGCGCAGAAAACTCATAGTTATGACTAGAGGACGCTCTTCCTCAGGCGAGGAAGTCCCTGGAAGGGTTTGCTCGGTAGCCGGTTGAGCCTCAGGCGCGGACGAGGACTTCGGAAGTCCCTTGTCCTTTGAACGCCGAGTTTCAACAACGGCGACCTGAGAGTGGGTTCCCACAGACGGCGCCAAATGATGCCCAGCAGCATCTTCGTCGGGTGACATTATGACTTCGGGAGGGACTTCCTGAAGGGAAGAACGTCTGGAGCAAAGGTTTCCCAGAGGAGCGTGCCTGAAATGCTCAGAAAAAAGGGTTAGGAGGTCCCCGGAGTATTTTTCCGAGGAGGAGCCTCCGACGCCCAAGTCAGTGTCCTGAGGGGAGATAGAGGAGGAGCACTAAGGGGTTAGAAGGCCTTGCCTGCTTGTGTTTTCTCAGGGAGAGAGGGTCGGATCCCTTGCCAGGGCCTGTTTCCTGGTATTTATAGGAATGCCCAGCCCGTTCAGATCATGACACGTGTTCGGTCGAATGCTTTCTGTACCTTCGGGCGTAGGGGACAAGTAGCCGTTTATAGGCCCCTTGAGTCTTGGACTGAGACAGGTTGTGACAAGACTCGAACGGCGTCGGTGCGTCAGACCGCCATTTGAGGCGGCGTGTAACGCATGTGGGCGACATGTTAGAGGCTCCTTAAATGCTCATGCCGGACTCCAGAGGTCCTCTGGGCGAGGCCGTCCTTTGGTGCGGATGCCCTTCTTTGGGAATTATGCCCGTAGTTCGGGGATCTCCCTGGTTCGGGGGTTCCGCCTTCGGGGAGAGTCTCTCCTGCTTGCAATAACTGGTTCTTTATTCCCGAAGACGATCCGTTTGGTCCCCCGGGGGAGCCGGCAACATCTTTGGAATTCCTGACGTTTTGGCCGAAGTCCTGAGTTCGAGGCGCTTGACTTCGCCTCTTCTGTGGTCAGTGCTAGCGCTTCCTTCGGATGACGCCAGGTTTCCCGGCCACGCTTTTGGCAGGAAGTATGTATTGAGAGAGGCGATAGCCCTTCGGCTATCAAATTCCTCTCGCCCATGATACTGAGGAGCATACCTCACCAACTGATTGAATTTGTGCTCATACTCTAGGACGCTGAGGTTGTCCTGCCTTAGAGCATCAAGTTCAGCTTGCTTCATATCCTTGATGGCATCACTGATGTACTGCTCCTGGAATAGCTGTGTGAACTCTAGCCAGCTCATCTCAGTATCTCTTCCTGGCCTTCTCCCTTTCTGGAAAACATACTTATCTCTGGTGCTCCTCCACCATATCTCTGCATTCCCTACCAGATTGTAGGTAGCCAGTGACACTCACTCTCTTGGTGGAGCTGAGTGGCATCTTCTCAAACATTTTTTCAATGAAGATTAACCACTCCTCAACTCTCTTTGACCCAGCTCTTCCATCAAACTGTGGAGGTCTTAGGCCTTGGAACCTCTCCAACAGTCTGACCTCATCTAGGCCTTCTAGATCCTCTGATCTATGTCTTCTGGATCTGTGAGAGTCCTCTGTATAGTGATGGTCTCTATGATCTCTACGATCTCTCTGCCTTTTCCTAAATCCTCTCTCATTCCCATCCTCAATCTCATTCCTAGTGGAGGAATGGTCATAGACTGAGGGATTGGGCCTGGATACCTGACCAATCTCAGACCGTAGTCTTCTTCCTCTTGGATTTCTCCTATCTTCATCTTCCTCCACAACAGTTTCATCATTTATGTCTTTCAAGCTTCCAGAAGGAACATATTTAGATGTGTTCCTAGTATCTTCTTCTGATTGCTGCTGTGCATCTTAAACTGGTTCTACCGGAGCTACTTGGACTCCCTGCTATTGTGCTTGAATCAGCCTCATTAAGTTTTCGCTGATTAGAGCTAAGTTCCTCTGAAGCTCAAACCAAACCTAAGGCACTTCAGGGTTTGCTACCCCCTGTTGCCCTTGATTCCCTCAATTCTGTTCATTTCTTTGTTGCCCATAATCAGTAGGAGGCCTTCGGGGTGGATCCCCTCTCCTTGTGGCAACCATGTTTACTTCCTGCATTGATGATCCATCATAGAGCACATATAAAGATCATAGGTATTTCAATGGTACTTGACCCTAGCAGCTGACCAAACTGAGTTCATATATGTAGATGCAAGCAATGCAACTATATGCAATGTACATGTATAAACCATGATCTGATACCAACTTCTATTACCCACTCTGGGGTAGTCCAATTATGGTGTCAAAACTGTGCATTTAGACTCCCAGGATTGGTAATGTTCTATAAGCCATCAGAACACTACCCTTAGTGTGCATACCCAAGTGGCCCTCTTGGGCACTATGTAAATACATGCATATTGGTCCAACCATCACACACATATTCACATTTCATGCACACCATGGCAGCAAAGAAGGAAAACACTAGCACAAGTCTTAGTTTTGGCTTCCACACATTAGGCAATCTTGTTAAGTTCTAGTGGCCAGCTACTGCACCTGTAACTTCCACTAATAAACTGTATCATTATAGCCTCATACCCCCAATTTTATTTGCTCCATTATGAAGTACATACTTAGAGCAAACCAAGGAATTTTGTTTTACATCAATAGCCCACCTATGGACCAAGTTATGGATTTTTTAAGTTGGTTACAAATTCTGTCCAAATGAACAGTAACTCAGCCAATTTTGCAATATCATATCTTTGGCTACAAGGATCCAAATCCATAAATTCTGAATTCCAGTTCAACCTCTAGATGTTCTCTAGGTGTGGTCAAAATTTCATACCAAGATTCATTCTAAACAGGGAGATATTAAACTTTAGGTACATGGTCAAAATTCAGGCAACTTTTGGACCATTTTTCCCATACAATTTTTCCAAACCATGCAAACACTTCATTCACAACGGGAAATCCCTCCAAGGCTATCCCATACACGTCCAATACACATATTAATTAAATTCTCTTGCATCTAGCCACTTTATGTGGCCAAAACAGAATTTACAAGTAAGCAGCCTATCATTCACACTTAGTCAGCTTTGCACCACATCAGTTACATAGCCAAAACATTACTCAAATGTTCACATACTTGTCTCATCTTACATACACTACATGTACATGAATACATGCACTACAATATGGTCTTAACTCAACTAAATACGTACCCTAGGTTACAGGAGGTCCTGAGACACAATGGACTCCAAAAACAGGATGCTGGACAGCTGCTGCACAACACAGTAAATACCACCATTAAAAATACCAAATGTGCTCCTAAAATAACCAAACTTTCCATATCACAACTAGACATATGGAAGTTCATGTACCTGAAATTTCAGATCAAAACTCAACAAAAAAGGTTAGTTTGAAGGTGATCTTTCAGCTGGACCTGAAATGACAGAATTGAGGGGAGTAAGTTTCATTGAGAAACTTAGTAAGGGTAACACTTGGTTTCTTAAGGTAATGTGATCCTCATTAAAACCTGCATCCAAAGACACTAAAATAAAAAAACCACAATGCATATATACAAATATAGCAACCAAATGCAGCAGCCAAACACAGACAACAAACACATGAAATGTGGCAGCAACATATACCATAGGTTAGTCCATAAACCACATAATAAACATAACCAAATCACTATGGAAACCCTCCTCAAGCTAATGCTTGGTCTTAGGAGGATTTTAACAGTAGTTAGTACTAACTTTGGGCTCTAGAAACCCTCACTTTACTGCCATCATTGTGCACTTCACACTAGGTCACAAAACCTTCAATAAGTGCACTCCCCTCACTAAGCTTGGTTCATCAACCTCATGGCTCTCTTCCAAGCTTAGCCCTAGCTCCATGGATGTTTGAAAATACAGAAAACAACCCATGAGAGCAAGAGAACCCTTACTTTGATGGGTATGCTGAAATTGGAGCTTGATCCTAGGTGCACTCAAGTCTTAGCACCACATAGCTTCCAACTGCTCTTTCTTGCTTTCTTTTGCCTTCAATTTCAATCTTGGAGGTATGGTGGCTATGGAGGCAGTATGGCTGTGTTCTTGGGCTGGGGGAGGATGAAAATGAGAGAGGGATAAGTCATTTGGCCACTTAAATGGCCTTAAATGAGCTTAAGGACACAAAACACACTTAACAAGCTTAACCTTGCTTTATGTCATTTTCCTTTTCACTAATTATTGTTTCTTTGTCTTAAACTCATTGGTACACATGTGCCCAACATTTTTGACTAATTATCAAGTCTTGGCTGCCTCCCCCATGGTGGATAACCCCACAATTCCACCCTTAGACTTAATTCAAAAGCTTGAACACCTTAAGGTTTACACTAGGACATTTAGGTCCTTATTGCCTTTAGTGTTTCCTTTGTCCAAACTTGTCTTCCATGAGCAATTTGGTCCTCCAATAGCACTTTCATACCATTCATATCCTTCCCATAACTCTCCAAGTTTTGTAATTGAGTACCCGAATTTCCAAAACCTTACAAAAAAGTCCATAGGTTACTTGCAAACAAATAATCCTTAAGGCTTTTCTTGGGGACCAAGTTACCAACTTGGAACACTTTTAAGGAGGCGTTCATCATGCCTTTTACCTCCCACACTTCAATCACTATGTTGAGAATTGCACAATATAATGGTCTTTAGCCATTATGACACACTTGTAATTCTCCCATTTTGTGAGGTAGTAACATTGCTTATTCAATAACTCAGACAAATTTTGTAGATTTCCCAACTTTTTGTATTTTAGCCTTCTAATTGCTCTCCTTAAACAAGTTTCAAATCATAGTCTTGCTCTACTTAATACATTTCAGTACCAGGAGAGAAGGCTTGCTTTAAGTCAAAGCGTGAGTCAACTTGAAGCCTTTATTTTTCCAGGATTGTCAGTTCAACTACAATACTACATTTTTTATTACTTGCCAATTTTTGCTTTCTCTACTCCTCTATAGTTTCATGGACTATGGTCCATTAGGCTATTTTTTTTTTTTGGCCATTTGTTGCAGCAATGCATTAATTACACGCCCAACTGAAATCCTTGAACCAACCATATGAATTTCAGGCATTAAATTGCTTTGTTGAGTCAGTCAGTGAACAGAATTTCAGAAGTCAATATGTGGTTTGTGAGCTTGAACAAGTGCAAAATGTGAAGTTGCAAACGCGTGCCAAAATTCAGGTTCAATGTCCTTTGGATTATGAAAGTCAATTGTGTAGTCACCATGTAACAATCTAGTTCAAATCCTGCGGAATTTCCAATTCATACAGCTTTTCAGCAAACCCAAACAAACTTCACGCATCAGTCCCAACGTAGCTGCAAAATTTCTGAACCATCAGTTAAGCATTGCTAGAAGTCAACATAAGTTAAATCTGCAATTTCATGATTGTTCCTATAGAATTTTGCAGTGAATTTTATTGACTCAACACCTCCGAGCCTAAACAGCTTGATCCAATTCCAACAGAAGCCTAGTTTCTAGGTTCAGTAAGCTGGGGTTTCCCTTTTCTTTTATTTTGATTCAGTCAATATAGCTTCTTAATAAGCTGAGTTACTGTCATGTGTTCCAACCCTTCTATGCTAGCTTAAACTTCAGAGTTTAGCGTCTTATGGTTCAGTTGATCTCTGCATTTCTCCTACATATCTCAGTAACTCCTAAATTTTTTTCCTTCTCTATCTCAGTACCTTGATGAAGTCATTCTTCGTCTATTTTGCCGGTGAGATATTCAAATCAGTGTCCGAGGCAAACTTTACCCCTCCCTAGTATGGTCAGTATCATGACTCGACCAGTTCTTGGTATGAACATCACAGGTATTCCTCATGACTACATTCTTTGCTAGAACAGTCAGTCACATGAGCTATACAGCTCACATAACATTTCGGTTCAGCTACCCCAGGTAGCTTCAGTTCCATTATCAACTCAATGTTTGCAGGCATCTATACCACACCCAACAAATTTCAAAGTCCTGTTCTACCAGTATCAGTAGTTATAGTTCATATTGTTGGGTTCCTATTCAATATCTTCTGGCCACACTAACAGTTATGACATTAATAATCCCCCATCAAATCCCACCTTTCCAACATTTCTTGTCTATTAAGCCACTGAACTTGCATATCCTAGTGATGTCAGCCCACTATTTCCAGTACCAAATAAGTTGCCGGGCTTCTGCGTCTTGACACAGCTCTTAATTCTCTGATTAAGAAAACTCTTTAACATGCCTTAGGCACTACAGGCTAACACTAAAACTGGTATTGTTTAAATCAGTTGTTTAGCCCAAAAAATTTCTTGGACAGCATACAGTACAGTAGACAGCAGGGCAGAAAACTATTTAGCAGCTTTGGTGGTTTAGAACTTTAATTAGTTTCCACTTCTAGGCTGTATATTACAGGCTTCCTAGAAATCCGAAATCACTTCAGAAGGACGATTTTCTAATGCACCACCCAAACTAGTAGCTTGTACAAGAAGTCAACATGCCAGTCAAACTTTAGTGACTGTCTTTAATCTAGCAGTCCAGAATGTTCGTAGTTCCTCTTGAACCAAAACCATGTGCTTCTCCCTATACTTTTAGTTTCTTTGCTCACTCTATTGATTAATAAAACTTCTTTGCAATTGCTCTGGTCCCCTCGGTCCATTTCTTTTCTTCATTTCCAGCTACACAAACTAATAAGTCTACATATGTGCAGTATCAACTCCTCTTTCCCGTGTAGTATTTAGCCTTCACCCTCAATAAGCACTGGTACAGCCCCTAAGACTAGCAAATTGCTGGTGTAATTTCAACTGTTTAACCAGCAATGTACAAGATCACTTTCAGAACCCAAATTCAAAAAACAGGATAAAAAACTTGCCCCTAATAAACCAGTAAAACAAAACCAATCCGCACATCAAGGCCTGTTTTAAATGCTGATGCAAGTCTAAAATATAGAAATAAACATATCAGTAAACTTTTTAGTTCGGAAATCCCTCTCAACTTCAAAGTCAACTCTGACATCAAAGGTTGCTAAATTAGATTAGTGTACAGGGTTTTGTCTGGTAAATACAAAAAACAAACTAGGTTTTAGTGAAAACCTAACACTCTATAGTAAAGCTATAAAATAGAAGACAAGACCAGTTTTAATTTGTTTGACCTGATATATCAATAGTACCATTCCTAGAAAATTTGAGGTTGTTTTGTAACCTAAATCCTATTAATTCTACAAGTACAGTAGTTAAACCTTGCGTTTGAAAGACCAAATTGAGTTTTACATTACAGACTTGAACTTAACTTTGCAAACATGTCTCCCTTGTCAAAAGGAACTTATTTGAAACCTAAAACCTCAGTTTTAAAGTTTAGACCAAAGCCTAGCCTTCAGATCCCATGAAACTCGGTTAAAACCTATAGAATTTGATCTCAATAGTGCTATTTTTGCAAAAGCAGTTGCAAAAGCAGTAGTTTCAACACCAAGAAGGCTCAACCCAATTTCAAAGGACCAAATAAACAAGCATTTACAAACTCAACCCCAAATACGTCCCCTAATTAGAAGTCAACTACTAAGTCAAGCATTGCAAAACCATGAATTCCCTACTATAGAATTCAGAAAATTCCCTGTCCAAAAAAGGTTCTAAATCAGTAGAATCTCAGACTTACTCCTGCAACACCATAAAGTTTAGGAAAACTTATAAGTTACCAAAATCAGTTTCACACAACTAAAACACAAATGCTCCTAACTAAGGCTGTACTCAGTAGCTCAGTACAGAAGAGGCCAGCCTTCTTTCACTCCTTGGAGCTCCATTCAGACAATCTCAGTTCTAGACAATTCGATTTAGCAGACTGCTAAATTCTTTGCTACTATAGTACTCAGTCCATAGCCTCACTAAGTGAGACCCCTATTCACAGAACAAAATAGACTATTTGCTGCAGTGACCTATGGCTATGATAACGCAATAAGTCTTGGATAAACCTACCCCTGATACCTCTTGTTACGACCAGCACTATTACACACACTCAGAAAACTCAAGAATTTAATTAAACTTAGTGCTTTTACTACACTAAGTTAATAACAGTCCAATACATAATGTACACAATACATGTGTGTAGACAACGAGGTCCTGGTCTATTTACAAGGAAAACCTTGGGAGCTTTCATGTAAAACCTCACATACAAGTTTACTTTATTTAGGAAGGTTTGTTTACTAAGAAATCAGACTATTCTAGCAAAAAAGTAAAATGTGGCTTCCTAGACCAATTACGCAATAGAACTTACAAACAATGTTTCGTAAAAAGAATATTTCCATTCAGAAAGTCAACCCAGGGGTCACACTGGTAAATATACTTAACAGTTACAAAATCATGACCAGTATGCACATGTTAAATCAGCTACCAATCTGTCTCAATAACATTACATTGACAAAGGACATGATTTACAGCCTATAAGCCATATAACGAGCTATAGGCACTAAGGCTCAGAAGCCTCTATCCAGGGCCTGGTTCCAACAGTACTTGTCCAAAAAAGATTCCAAAATTCCTTCCATCTAGCTACCCAGGCATAGCAGCTGAAATCACAACCTCAGACCAAATTCATTAGTTTTAGTTAGTAATAATCAGAAAGTAGCATAATTTTACTACTTAAATTAGTAACACTAACCTATAGGCTAAATAGAAGAGTACGATGAACTAGTTAATCATTACAGCTCTTTTAACCTGCAAAACAGTAAGGGGGAGTGAGTTTCCCAAGAAACTCAGTAGGGAACACTACAGTTAGGCAGTGTTCAGTAGCACTAACCTGGAGCAAAAGGTGACTAGGGAAAACAAAAAGGAAAAACAATTGATATAGAACAACCTGACACTAACATAGGAAACAAGCATCACGCAACAAACCACAGAATATGAAGAACAAAACAATCAAAACATAAAGCTCCCATTGATTGCCTAGACTGTCAGAAGCTACATAAGAACAGATATAGATCAAATCAGTGAGTATATTTCAGAAATTCCCCCTTTTCAGAACCAAGATCATTCAATGAACACATTCTCTTGGTGCTAACTTACCAGTAACATGCAATGGTCTGAAGCCAATTTCACTGTTGCGAATAACAGTAAAATTTAGTCTAAATCAGGAGAAAATACATGTCCCTTACCTATTCTTGCTGACTAAAGTTAGAGACTGAACCTTTCCTTATCCTGCATGTGAAGTAACTACCATTATTCTGCCAAAACCCTCACTTAAGTAACCCTGCTGCCTCTGTCCAGTGTTAATCCATAATTCTTGTCAAACATCCAAGAACACCCCTGCATTCCTAGCCAACAAAAGCTATGGTCTTAGCCATTACATTGATTTTTAACAAGTAAGAAAATTTCTTATCACTGGAAACCAAGACATTTTTGCTGGTACTTGACACCAGGTGACACGGCTCCCCGTGGGCTTGCCCAATAATCTTATTGGAACATGTACCATACAAGTCGCAACTGTCTAATTGATTAAATGTACACTAGTTAAAACCTTTATGCTCTTTCATCCTTCTGGTTAATTAACCTACTATGCAAATATGCATGAGTAATGCTTTGACTTAAATAGTAAAACAAGTATAAAACAAAACTCATAAACCATAAAACATTGCCTCGGGCAATTCATTGAATCCTAAGTACCAAAACCATTAAAGCATACAAATAAACTGTGAAACTAACTACACATAATTAACTATGTGCTAGCATCCTGATAGCCAAAGGCTATTGCCTCCTCGGTAGTAACTCCCTGCCAGAATGTTGGCCGAGGAGTCTGACGTCACCCAAGAGAGGATCTTTTCACTGACCTCGGAAGGTGCGAAGTCAAACACTATGAGCTCGAGACTTTGGTTAGCTCGTCAGGAATTCCGAGGACAACACCGTCTCCATCGAGGGGCCAAACTGACTGCCCCGAAGAGGATCTTCCCCGAACAAGAAACACCTGAACGAGGGAATCCCCGAACTATGGGTGTGAGTCCCGAAGAAGGTGTCCATCAAGGGAACTCCCAGAACTATGGGATAGATCCCGAAAGAAATGCTCGCACCGAAGGACGGATAGAATCCGAAGAGGGTGCACGCACCGAAGGGTGACCTCGCCCAGGGGACCTCGGGAGTACGGTATGAGCATTTAAGGAGCCTCTGACATGTCGCCCACAAGCCCTACACGTCACATCAGAACGGCGAACTGACACGCCGCAGCCGCCCCAGTCCTGACACAACCTGTCCGGGTCCAGGGCTAAAGGAGGCTGCAAACGGCTGCCTGTCCCCTAGGTCCAAAAGCACAGATCAAATCCGACCGAACACGTGTCATGATCTGAACGGACCATCTACTCCTATAAATACTAGGAAAAGGGACTGGGCAAAGGATGGACATTTTCCTCCCTCTGAGAAAACACAAAACAGGCAAGACACTTGATCCCTTAGTGTTCTTCCTCCACCTTCACTCAGAAAACTGACTTGGGCGTCGGAGGGTCCTCCCCGGAAAAGCAAACCGGGGACCTCCTAACCTCTTCTTTGAGCTTTTCAGGCACACTCAGCGGGGAAACCAGAGCTCCAGGCGCTCGCCTCCTCAGGAAGTCTCTCCACCTGTCAACATGACAGCAAACGAAGATGCCTTGGGGCATCACATCCATAGAAAAATAGACTACACTCACACCCAAGAGTGACCCTAGAGTTCAACAAGTTAGCCATGTACATCGGAGGCAAACTAGTGTATGAACTGTACACTAAACCAAACTACTGAGATCCATAATGATATGATCAAGGAAGGCACACCCAAGGAAGGCAAGGACCCGTTGAAGATTTCTAGTGGACCAATGACAAGGAGAAAAACTAAGGAGCTCACTAGTGCACTTTAAGCCTTTGTTTCAAGCTTTTGTATAGAGAATGGACATGGAACCTCACAAGGAGCTGCTGGAACTATCAAGACATCATATAAGGATGATGGCCAAGCTTGGTACTCAGTTCTAGAGTACCTAGACAAGTCACAAGATAAGGAACCCCAAGGGCATCCTTTAAGTGCACCCTTGGAGCCACCTTGAAGTGTTTCAAGGCCATTTTACCTCTACAAGCTGGATCTTTGAGATTTAACATTTCAAGACCTCTTTCCAACATTTAAGAGGAATAATCACGCCATTGGAACTCAAATATTTAAGTTTGGATCTAAAGATACAAGCAAAAACCCTAAAGAGCCCAAAGTGCACCCGAGAAGACCATTTGGGGGTTTTTAGGGGCAAACTTGTATTTGCACTTAATTTTCATCAATTTCCTGGTTATTTACATTATTTAGGATGTTATTTAGGCTATGGAATTAATTTAGGTTGGTTAGGAAAAGTGGCATATGCTACACACCTTAAACATTGTTAAAAGGGTTTAGGAGTCCTAGTTTGACTAGGTTTTCTTGAGTCCTTTGTAACTAGTTTCCTATGTGACCTAGGTTACGAATTTTGCTGAGTCTTTTACTCTAGTTTTAGCCTATAAAGAGGCACATATTCTGGTTGTAAAACACAGCCATTATACAAAATAATATTGCTATTTTGATGAGAAATTCTCTTTGATTCTTTGAGGACTACCTTGGTGCACAAGTTGCTTGTGTTCTTGGTTTTCTTATACTTCTTGTTTCTAATCACAGGTTGATTAGCGGTGGGGGTTTAAATCCAGTCTCTTTGATATCTTGTCAAGTTTGAAAAATATCTTAGGCGCATTTCATGGTCTTTTATACCATTGGGGTTCGCATTAATTGGTATCAGAGTCACAAGTTCCATTCGAAGAGCATATTTTTGTGTTCTTGTTTCTGTTCATTTTTCTTTCAAACTTGTTCAGTAATTTCATGTTTTAATTCTCTGTTTTAATCCTTATCTTCTTGTTTTAGGTCTGTGTTCCTTGTTCCATCCATGTTTCAAATAGGAAATCACAAAAAACAACAAAAGGAAGTCAACTAGTGCTACCTTGTGTTCTTGGTTTTAGTTTGTTTGTTCTCTTTTGTTTCTTATATTTCTATTTCGTGTCCAACTCTATTAACCTATCAAGTTTTCATTGTTTCCAGCATCCTAGAGTCAAGAAAACACAAAAAAAAAAAAAGGATCCAAGTTCAGGAAGTTCCGATATCAAAGAATTGTTTCAAATTGTGCAAGTTTTCAGTAGTTTCTTGTCTTGGCTGAAAGGAAATCTAAATTTTTGTCTTTGGCAGCAAGGAACTTCAAGAAGAAAGTTGTTTTAGCATCAAACAACAAGCAAAAAAAAAAAAGGACAAAAAAAAGGAAAAATAAAAAAACAAAAGAAAAGAAAAGAAAGGAGTTTTGCAAAAGAAGTTACACAAAGTGTTTTGGTTTTTGAGCCCATAAACCCTAACCCTTTGTTTTGAGCCTAAAGCTTTCTTTGTGGTTCTTATGATCATCAATTACAATAGCTTTTTAGAGTCTTTTAAAGTTTGTTTAGCCCACCTCTTTTGGAGTCAAAATTGTTTTCAAGAATTAAAGTTTTCTTGTGTGATTTGAGGACAGTTTTCTTAGAACTTTTGAGAACTCTTTAAATAGTAACATTCTCACTAACAAATTGAGTGTTTGAGTGTTCATCTCTTGAGTGAAACACATGAGGTGAGTGTGTGTGAGGATCTTTGTTTTCAGGAGTATGAAGGGCCCGGAGGATAGGAAAAAGTAAGACACAATGAGGAGCCTACCATGAGAGAACTTCAATAAACTCTCAATAGACTTGTGGTGTTACTGCCTCACATAAATTGGAGAATTACAAGTGTGTCATAATGGTAAAAAACCACTATATTGTGTAATTCTCATCATATTGATTGAAATGTAGGGGCTAAAAGGCATGATCAACACCTCCTTAAAAGTTTTCCAAGTTGGTAACTTGGCCCCCAAGAAAAGCCTTACGGATTGCTTGTTTGTCAAACAACCTATGGGCTTTTTTGTAAGATTTTGGAAATTCGGGTACTCAATTGCAAAACTGTCAAGAAAGAGACTTGGAGAGTTATAGGAAGGATATGAATGTTATGAAAGTACTATTGGAGGACCAAATTGCTCATGGAAGACAAGTTTGGACAAAGGAAATATTTAAAGCATTAAGGACCTAAATGTCATAGTGTAAACCTTAAGGTGTTTGTTAAACAATATCAGAGGAAGAAACAGAGGGGTTGATACATACAAGATCCTCACACAACCTTTATATAATAGATAGGAAGAGAGTACAGGGAAAGGAAATCTCTAGGAATAAAGAAAGTAAATCCCTAGGAATAAAGAGAGATTATTATGTTTCCTAAACTATAAATAATATTCCATAACACTCCCCCTCAAGCTAGAGCATACATATCATAAGCTCCAAGCTTGTCACATATAGACTTTACTTTAGACCCTCCTAAAGCTTTGGTGAATAAGTCAACAAGTTGATCTTCTGATTTAACATACGGGGTCTTGATCAAGTCTTCTTGAAGCTTCTCACGAACAAAATGGCAGTCAACTTCAATATGTTTAGTTCTTTTATGGAAGATGGGATTTTACGCAATATGGATGGCTGCTTGATTATCACACATTAATTCCATAGGAGATGAGTGTGCGAAACCAAGCTCCATGAGAAGATGCCTTAACTAAACTAGTTCACATGTAGTATACGCCATTGCCCTATACTTAGATTCAGCACTTGACCTTGCAACAATACTTTGTTTCTTGCTTTTCCGTGACACCAAGTTTCCTCCCATAAATACATAGTAACCTGAAGTAGACCGTGTTAGTGTTGTGCCCAAAAAGCCAATCATGAGATGATTGTATTTTTGCACATTGAGTCGTGATATTTTATTTAGGCATTAATCCAGCAATTTTTTTTGTTGTTTTGTTTCTGCATAACGTAATAAACATAATTGTAACCCTAGAATAATGATATTCTTAAACGTCCCTAGTCTAGTATTATTGTGGAGCGGGTTGCAATAATACATAATGACTAGCATATGTGGAGACTAATATGAGATATTAGTCTACATATGGGTACAAGTTGGAGAACTTGTGTACTGGACCAACCCACCATGAGAACACTTCATGGATCGTTATATGAGTGTCATAAGTGATTCTCATAGTGATCATGGTATATGTAGTCCTTCAACCTAAGATCATCAAGGTTCCCTACATGTGAGTCACATACTTTGACAATTTTCTTTGTTGCTCGTAACTGAGTGAACTTGAAGGAGGTCATTGGGTATGTCACATATCATGCGGAGGGATTTGTATGATCAAGGTGGGATTTGTCTCTCCTATATAACGGGAGTGATATCTTCGGGCCCCTTGATAGAGTGAGACTTAGAAAATGCATGGCCATGCTCCGATGAGTTGATATATGATATCAAAGTCATCAGTTTAAGTTGGTCTACTCAGTAATCAAGAAACCAAAGATTGGGCTATACGAGAGTGACACATTCCATGTCTCGTGCTTAGTCTTGATATCTTGGAAAAAGGGACAATGGCATATATCGGTGATGATCATAAAGGTTTAGTCGATTCACCGACAATCTTGTCACTTGGGTAGCAATGATGTGTTGCTAGACACCGCTCATTGCTTATGATCATAAATGTGATTTATGATCATTGCCAACATGGCAAGAGCCTATTAGGTCGCACACATAGAGCTATTTGGATCATTAGAGTGCATGGGCTAATTATTTGGGTTATGGTTTCACTTTAATTTCTTATTAATAATGGGCCAAAGAGTTGAGCCATTATTAAGCCCGAAATTAAATCCTAATTGGATTAGGGTTTTGAAACCTATTAGGCCTGGAAGTTGAGTCTCATTATAAATACAACTTTTAAGTGAGAAATTCGCAGCTCTCCTTGCCCTAGCCTCCGAAAAGGACAGCCGCACTCTTCTCTTGCAATTCCTTGGAGGACGTAAGCTAGCACTGCGAGCCCAGAGAAACACATCTGCCGGGATGTGGTGGAAGCGTGGTGATCCCGAGAGGCTCGTGTGGATACCATAGAGAGCCTGAACACGTCAACTGTTCAGGTTTTGTGATTCGACTCTACAGTTGAGTGAGAGATCTCAACCAAAAATTAGGTATGAAATTTTTGAACACCCGGTTTACCCCGTTTCACTTGGATCCTGGAGGGTTTCGGTTAAATTCCACTGCGCTATTTGGCTCCCAAAACCCAACAGACCGTCAATCATAGGAGCCTGCCCAATCAGCATCTGTGTATCCTTGAATCTGAGTATGACCTCGATTTTGGTAAATGAGACCTCGTCCTGGTGCTCGTTTGAGGTATCTCAAAATTCTAACTATTGCATCTCAGTGGCTAGTGCGAGGAGTCCATGAACTGATTTATTGCACTCACAGGAAATGAAATATCTGGACGAGTAACAGTTAGATAATTTAATTTGCCAACAAGTCTTCAATACCTGAGAGGTTCCTCCTATTAGTGTTGTGCCCAAAAGCCAATCATGAAATGATTGTATTTTTTGCACATTGAGTCATGATATTTTATTAAGGCATTAATCCAGCAATTATGTTTGTTGTTCTATTTCTGCGTAGCGTAATAAACATAATTGTAACCCTAGAATAATGATATTCTCAAATGTCCCTGGTCTAGTATTACTGTGGAGCGGGTTGCAATAATACATAACGACTAGCATATGTGAAGACTAATATGAGATATGTAGTCTACATATGGGTACAAGTTGGAGAACTTGTGTACTGGACTGACCCACCATGAGAACACTACATGGATCGTTATATGAGTGTCATAAGTGATTCTCATAATGATCATCAAGGTTCTCATGGTAGGTCGGTCCAGTAACAAGTTCTCGAACTTATACTCATATGTAGACTACATATCTCATATTATTCTTCACATATGCTAGTCATTATATATCATTAAAACCCGCTCCACAATAATACTAGACTTGGGACATTTAAGAATATCATTATTCTAGGGTTATAATTATGTTTATTACGTTATGCAAAAACAAAACAACAAACATAATTGTTGGATTAATGCCTTAATAAAATATCATGACTCAATGTGCAAAAAATACAATCATCTCATGATTGGCTTTTGGGCATGACATTAACAAAAAATATGGTGTGGTTTCAAAAAATGTAACATTAGTAGAAACACAAAAATGATTTAGGGAAGGACTGAAACACTTGTACCCTTTTTGCAAATGAGATTATCCAAGGAAAATACATTTTAGAGATTTGGGTCTAGTTTATCTGTGCCAAGCTGGCTCTGATGAACAAAACATACACAACTAAATATATGAGGAATAATAAAAAAGGGAGCTTGACAGGGAAAAAGATTAGAAAAAGGAATTTTACCCGCAAGGATAGAAGATGGCAAACGATTGATAAGAAAACATGCAGTGAGCACAGTATCTCCCCAAAAACTTTTGGGTACATTCATATGAATTAATAGGGTACAAGCTGTTTCAACAATGTGTTGGATTTTTCTCTCGATTACTCCGTTTTGTTGAGATTTGTATGGGTAGGAGGATTGGTGGTGTATACCCTGTTGCTTCATGTAACTAGAGATAGAGTTAGAGAAATACTCTTTTGCATTATCACTACGAAGAATATTGATTTGGGTGTGAAACTGATTTTGAACTTCAGCACAAAAGGCATAGAAGATAGAAAATAACTCTGAACAATCTTTCATTAGATATAACCAAGTCATTCGAGAGAAATCATCAACAAAAATTATGAAATACTGAAATCCCAATTTAGACTTGGTATGGCCAGGACCCCAAATATCTGAATGAATTAGCATAAAAGGTTTAGTAACTCGTTTATTGACTCGAGACAAGTAGGGAGCACGATGATACTTCCCAAGCTGACAAGACTCATATTGCAAAATAGAGATTGAACTTAAGTTCAGGACTAATTTCTTGAGCTTCTCCAAGGATGGATGACCTAAGCGGCTACGAATTAGGAGAGGAGAAGCTGAAATAGAACATGCTACTGATGACTGCAATCTATCAAAATAGTACATTCCATTCGATTCACGCCCTCCTCCAATCATCTTCTTAGTCTTCAAAACCTTGCTATTTTGACACCCAAGTGTGTCTAAGATGTGGATCCATGGATCATTGGATCAAAGATTCCCACAGGCTCAAAGGAGGCCAGAAGACCAACATCCAGTAAAGCCTATTGGGGAAAGGCCTAGATGGGGAGCACCTAGGGAGGGACAGTAGAGGCCAATTCCTTCAGCGCCTCAACCTTCAGTGCAGAGAGCTGGCAGAGTCTTCCAAGTGGAGGGGCTTGAGACATCACAGTAGGGTGGAGTAATAAGAGGTAAAATTTACCTTACTGGTATGTTTGTTAGTGTTCTATTTGATACCGGTGCATCTGTGTCTATAGTGGCTAGGAAATTTGTTGATGCCATGAAATTGCCTACTGAAATCATGCCTAGGATATCCTTAGTGAAAACAACAGGTAGTCAATGTCTTTTCACTAATGACCTAGCAAATGATTGTGAGCTAGTAGTAGGAAATCCTAAGGTTATGACTAATTTGCTAGTGTTGGACATTCCTAAGTATGATTTAGTACTGGGTATGAATTGGCTTGCTATGAATAACATAAGAATTGATTGTGCTAAGAAAGAAATCACATTTCCTGATGGTGAAGTGCATGCATTAGTGAATTCTAAAGAATTAGTGTATAAAATGCATGGCATGGAGCTAGAGGTACTAGATGAGATACCTATGATTTCTGAACATGATTACTGTTATGGATTGAATGAATTGCACTGTGATGAGGAAGTGGATAGAATACTTGTAGTGAGAGACTTTTTACAAGTCTTTCCTAAAGTCCTACCAGGTATTCCTCCGTAAAGGGAGATTGAGTTTGAAATCAAGCTGCAACCAGAAGCTAGTCCAATATCCATACCTCCTTATAGAATGCCAATCACAGAGATGAATGAGTTGAAGAAACAACTTGATGAAGTTCTTGAAAAAGGGTTCATAAGGCCAAGTGTTTCACCATGGGGAGCTCCTATTTTCTTTATGAGAAAGAAGGATGGATCTTTGAGACTATGCATTGGCTACAGGAAGCTCAATGTAGTGACTATCAAGAATAAGTATCCACTCCCTAGGATTGAGGATCTTTTTGATCAACTCAAGGGAGCTAAGATCTTCTCCAAGATAGATTTGAGATCTGGATACTTTTAGTTGAGAGTAAAGGAAGAGGACATTCCTAAGACTGCATTCAAGACTAGATATGGGCATTATGAGTACACAGTTATGCCATTTGGTTTAACTAATGCCCTAGCTACTTTCATGGACCTGATGAACAGGGTGTTTAGACCACATCTGGACAAATTTGTAGTTGTCTTCATTGATGACATCCTGGTATATTCCAAGGATGAAAATGAACATGAACATCATTTGAAGATTTTCTTAAAGAATTTGTTGGAACATCAACTTTATGCCAAGTTATCCAAGTGCCAATTCTGGATACAGGAAGTGTCTTTCCTAGGACACATCATAGATGCACAAGGCCTTAAGGTAGACCTTGAAAAGGTCAAGGTAGTGCAAGAATGGGAAAGACCAATGACTGTAAAGGAAATCAAAAGTTTGCTAGGATTAGCTAGATATTACATGAGAATTGTATCAGGCTTTTCCATCATTGCTTCAGTTCTTACTCATCTAATCAAGAAGGGTCAAAGATTTGAGTGGACTGAAAAGTGTGAAAAGAGTTTCCAGGAGCTCAAGCAGAGGTTGATTAAAGCTCCATTATTGATTCTTCATGGTCTAAGTAAGCCCTACATCATATATATATATATGCATCTAGATCTAGGTTAGGTTGTGTGCTTATGCAAGACAGAAATGTCATTGCTTATGGGGCAAGACAGTTAAGACCCCATGAGCAAAATTATCCTACCCATGACCTAGAGTTGGCAGTAGTGATTTTTCCTCTGAAGCAATTGAGGCATTATTTAATGGGTAGTTCCTTTGTGATCTACACTGACCATAAGAGCCCAAAGTACTTGTTCACTCAGAGAGAGTTGAACATAAGGCAAAGGAGATGGTTAGAATACATCAAGGACTACTACTACTATATAGAGTACAAAGGGTGCAGAGGCAATCTAGTAGCAGATGTCTTATGCAGGAAGTACAAGGGTCTTCTAAAAGGAGGATCCATAACTGGTTATGATGAGTAGAATAGTCTGCTATGCCTATGGCATAAGTGGGAGGAAGCCCAAATCTGCACATTGACAATTCAGTCTAGATCAATTAAAGAAGCCAGAAAGGCACAGGAGATATATCCTGATCTGAAAAAGATTTTAGAAGAGGAAAAAGGTTCCTTGTGTCAATACTTTGCCTACAAGCAAGGATTACTGTTTTTCAAGGACCGAATTTATGTGCCTAAAGGAGCAAAGCTCAGGGATGAAATACTTGAAGAAGCTCACACAAGCAAGTTGAACATCCATCTAGGAAGTGAGAAAATGTATAAAGACTTGAAGACTCACTTCTGGTGGCCAAATATGAAGAGGAACATGGCTACTTATGTCTCCAAATGTGCCACATTCAAGAGGGTAAAGGTAGAGCACCAGAAGCCAGCTTGTACCCTACAGACTTTACTTATACCAGTAAGAAAGTGGGGCAACACAACCATGGACTTTTTGACTGGGTTGCCTATGACCAGATTAAGGCATGAGACAATTTAGGTCATTGTGGATAGGCTAACCAAATGTGCCCACTTCTTACCTATGAAACTCACAGACTCCTTGGAGAAGTTAGCTCAGACGTATGTCCAGAAGATAGTGAGACTACATGGAGTGCTAGATTCCATTGTATCTAATAGAGATCCAAGATTTACATCTCAGTTTTGGAGTGCTTTTCATAAATCACTAGGAACCAAAATCCACCTGAATACTGCTTACCACCCTCAAACTGATGGGCAAACTAAAAGTGTGATACAGATATTGAATACATGCTCAAGAGTTTTGTGTTGGATTTAAAGGGTGAATGGGACCAACACTTGCCATTGATGGAATTCTCATATAATAATAGTTACCAAAGCACCATTGGCATGTCACCTTATGAAGCATTATATCGAAGACGGTGCATGACACCCCACTGTTGGGTGGAAGCCTCAGATAGGCTATAGTTGGGTTCCAAAATTATCGAAGAGACTATTGCAAAAATGAAGAAAATTCAAGAGAGATTAAAGGCAACCAATAAAAGGACCACAGTATATGTGAACAAAGAAGGAGAGACTTGGAATTTGAGGTTGGTGACAATGTTTAGCTGAAAGTTTCTCCAACCAAAGGCAATGTCAGATTTGGCAGAATAACCAAGTTAGCTCCAAGATACATAGGCCCTTATGAGATCTTGGACATAGCTGGCAAGGTAGTTAGCTCTGCCCCTAAACATGTCAAGTGTTCATAACATTTTTCACATTAGTATGCTTAAGAAGTGCCTATTGGACACAAACCATGATATTGTAGTGGAAGACATATAGTTGGAACCTAACTAGACATATGAAGAGAAACCTATAGCTATCTTAGCCAAGGATACCAAAAGGTTAAGAAACAAACTTATTCCCATGGTTTAAGCTTAGTGGTCACACCACTTTGAAAGAGAAGCAGCCTAAGAAACTAAAAAAGACCTTATGGAAAGGTATCCTGAAGAATACCAGAAGCTAAAGGCTATTTTGGAGGAACAAAATTTTTAAGGGGGGGAGGATTGTTACCACCTCACAAAAATGGGAGAATTACAAGTGTGTCATAATGGCCAAAAACCATTATATTGTTAGTGTTGTGCCCAAAAGCCAATCATGAGATGATTGTATTTTTGCACATTGAGTCATGATATTTTATTAAGGCATTAATCTAGCAATTATGTTTGTTGTTTTGTTTCTGCATAACTTAACAAACATAATCGTACCCCTAGAATAATGATATTCTTAAACGTCCATAGTCTAGTATTATTGTGGAGCGGGTTGCAATAATACATAACGACTAGCATATGTGGAGACTAATATGAGATATGTAGTCTACATATGGGTACAAGTTGGAGAACTTGTGTACTGGACCGACCCACCATGAGAACACTACATGGATCGTTATATGAGTGTCATAAGTGATTCTCATAGTGATCATGGTATATATAGTCCTTCGACCTAAGATCATCAAGGTTCCCTACATGTGAGTCACATACTTTGATACTTTCCTTTGTTGCTCGTAACTGAGTGAACTTGAAGGAGGTCATTGGGTATGTCACATATCACGCGGAGGGATTTGTATGATCAAGAGGGGATTTGTCCCTCCTATGTAACAGGAGTGATATCTTCGGGCCCCTTGATAGAGTGAGACTTAGAAAATGCATGGCCATACTCAGATGAGTCGATATATGATATCAACATCATCAGTTTAAGTTGGTTTACTCAACAATCAAGAAACCAAAGATTGGGCTATACGAGAGTGACACATTCCATGTCTCGTGCTTAGTCTTGATTGTTAGTGTTGTGCCCAAAAGCCAATCATGAGATGATTGTATTCTTGCGCATTGAGTCATGATATTTTATTAAGGCATTACTCCAGCAATTATGTTTGTTGTTTTGTTCCTACGTAACTTAACAAATATAATTGTAACCCTAGAATAATGATATTCTTAAAAGTCCCTGGTCTAGTATTATTGTGGAGCGGGTTGCAATAATACATAACGACTAGCATACGTGGTGACTAATATGAGATATGTAGTCTACATATGGGTACAAGTTGGATAACTTGTGTACTGGACCGACCCACCATGAGAACACTACATGGATCATTATATGAGTGTCATAAGTGATTCCCATAGTGATCAGGGTATATGTAGTCCTTCGACCTAAGATCATCAAGGTTCCCTACATGTGAGTCACATACTTTGATACTTTCCTTTGTTGCTCGTAACTGAGTGAACTTGAAGGAGGTCATTGGGTATGTCACATATCATGCGGAGGGATTTGTATGATCAAGATGGGATTTGTCCCTCCTATGTAACGGGAGTGATATCTTCGGGCCCCTTGATAGAGTGAGACTTAGAGAATGCATGGCCATGCTCGGATGAGTTGATATACGATATCAATGTCATCAGTTTAAGTTGGTCTACTCGGTAATCAAGAAACCAAAGATTGGGCTATACGAGAGTGACACATTCCATGTCTCGTGCTTAGTCTTGATATCTTGGACAAAGGGACAATGGCATATATCGGTGATGATCATAAAGGTTTAGTCGAATCATCGACAATCTTGTCACTTGGGTAGCAATGATGTGTTGCTAGACACCGCTCATTGCTTATGATCATAAATGTGATTTATGATCATTGCCAACGTGGTAAGAGCCTATTGGGTCGCACACATAGAGCTATTTGGATCATTAGAGTGCATGGGCTAATTATTTGGGTTATGGTTTCACTTTAATTTCGTATTAATAATGGGCCCAAGAGTTGAGCCATTATTAAGCCCGAAATTAAATCCTAATTGGATTAGGGCTTTGAAACCCATTAGGCCTGGAAGTTGAGTTTCACTATAAATACAACTTTTAAGTGAGAAATTCGCAGGTCTCCTTGCCCTAGCCTCCAAAAAGGACAGCCACACTCTTCTCTTGCAATTCCTTGGAGGACGCAAGCTAGCACTGCGAGCGCAAGAGAAACACATCTGTCGGGACGTGGTGGAAGCGTGGTGATCCCGAGAGGCTCGTGTGGATACCATAGAGAGCTTGAACACGTCAACTGTTCAGGTTTTGTGATTCAACTCTACAGTTGAGTGAGAGATCTCAACCGAAAATTAGGTATGAAAATTTTTGAACACCCGGTTTACCCCGTTTCACTTGGATCCTGGAGGGTTTCGGTTAAATTCCGCTGCGCTGTTTGGCTCCCGAAACCCATCAGTGGTATCAGAGCTACTGGTGAAACCCTAAATCGGGATTGAGTGTTGAATCGCATGATGCTATGTGTTCGGTTGCTTTTCGGCCATGATTAATTAGATTGATTCAAGATGCATGAAACTGGAATTCGTAATGAACATATGAGATATATGAAGAAACGACACAAATTGGTTAATGAGATTAATCTCAAATTGAATGGTATGAGATACCTATATGGATTAGGATTCTTGCAATAGTTGCAGAAACCCTAGCTTGGTTCGGATTCAGCCTGTTCAGGCACTGAAAGTAAGGTATTTTTGGTGGCTCGAATGGAGGAGTCTCGGGTGCCTACTTGCTCGAAATAGAAGATTTCGGGCTAAGCAATTGTAAGAAAATTTTTTGCGCTAGGGGGCGCTGCCCCCCACAACCCCCGCAAGGGCGGCCCCCCTTGACCTCGTCTGCTGAACCACCGTCAGCGGAACCACCGCCGTCCATTGACCGGTCAACGAAACCACCACTCGCTAACCGACCAGCTGGACTGCCGTATGCGAAGCGCCACATAAATAAAAACTGGTTAATCAACGCACGAAAATTGGCATGCATCTTTGTTGAATGAGATTTGACATGATATGCTGATTGGTGTTTGAAGCATGGTGCATGGTTATAGCCCTTGATTGGTTGTACTTGTAAATACGGCCTGCGAGTCGTGCCTTTTCTTATCACTCTCATTGTACATTCTCTTCTCACCTTACTCCCCTCGAATGTAACTCGAGGTTTCTATTATTGATGTAATGGTGCATTATGGGATCATCCAAGGTTGTATGTCTAAGGATCATCCAAGGAGGCATGTCCAAGGAGGTGACAACAAAAGGGCAACCAAGAAAGGAAGAGAAGGAGCTTGTGAAGACCCTTTTCTTTTCTTAGGCTTTTATGATATTCTCATTGGCTTGAGAATATCGCATAGTTTGGGCTATAACCATGTCACGTTTACTTTCTTGTAAGCATGAGATGCATGTTTTATATTTGTATGTGATGCATGTATAAAACAACCGGAGATAACAAATTGGTGAGATCAAAAGAAAAAAATCCCTCAAACAAATATTAAGTCATTAAATGTGATGCCTTCCAAATGTTGGCACTCGTCAAGACTTTGATCAACATTAGGTGGGTTTGCCAAAGCAAAGCACCTATGTTCATCTTGGTAAGGCGCGATGGGATAATAGTGATATCCAAATTGCTAACTTTGGGTCTGACTTAACTAAGTCATCCTAATAGGATTAGGGACTTAGAGGCATAGAGTTGGGCTTAAGTTCATGAGATGAGCTTGGACAAGTGTTGTTCACCCAACTATCCAAGAGTTGCATAAGATGCAATTGGCAAGGAGTTGCCTACCTAAATAGCTGTAACTTGAGAGAAAAGCCAAAGCTGACTCAGGTTGTGGTCAAATATGGATCTTGGCCCACTAGAATACCTTAGCGCCGAGGTGTTCCGAAATAATATCGAGGGTTATTATTTTGAGGAAAATAGTGGGAGTATCGTTTAATAAAAGTCCTTATTAAATGAATTAAAATACATGACTCTTACACTGCATATTTACTGTTGTAGATAACCATGGCACAAAACACATCGACACTTTCGTTGCGATCGATCCTTGAGAAGGAAAAACTGAATGGGACCAACTTTCTCAAATGGTACCGAAACTTGAGGATAGTCCTCAAACAAGAGAGAAAGGCTTATGTCCTAGAGCAGCCCATTCCGAATGAGCCTGCTGCCACTGCTCCAAGAGCTGAAAGGGATGCTCACAAGAGGCATTCTGATGATGCTTTGGATGTTGCATGCCTCATGCTTATTACCATGGAATCTGAGCTTCAGAAGCAACATGAGAACATGGGGGCGTTCGATATGATCGAACATCTCAAAATGCTTTTCCAAGAGCAAGCTAGGCATGAGAGGTTTGAGACCTCTAAGGCATTGTTTCAGTGCAAGATGTCTGAGGGAAGTCCCGTGGGTCCTCATGTGCTCAAGATGATTGGGTACATTGAGAATCTTGAGAATTTGGGATTTGCTCTTCAGAAAGAGTTGGCTATTGATGTAGTCTTGCAATCGTTGCCTGAAAGCTACAGTCAGTTCGTCATGAACTATAACATGAACGACCTTGACAAGTCCCTCCCTGAATTGCTCAACATGTTGAGAACTGCTGAGCAAAACCTTAAGAAGGCTAAGCCCATTTTGATGGTTCAAAAGGGCAAGGGAAAAGGAAAAGCCAACAAGAAGAAGGATAAAGCTAATGGAAAGTCCAATGCTAGTTCTTCTTCAGCTGCACTGAAACCAAAGGGTGGTGTGGCAAAGGAAGGGGAGTGCTTCCATTGTAAGCAACCTGGACACTGGAAGCGCAACTGCAAGCTCTATCTTGAAGAACTTGCTAAGGAAAAAGGAAGTAAGACTTCCACTTCAGGTATTCTTGTTATAGAGGCTAACTTTTCTACTTCCTCATCTTGGGTATTGGATACTGGATGTGGATCTCACATTTGTGCAAATGTGCAGGATCTAAGTAGAAGTAGAAGATTGGCCCGAGGTGAAGTGGACCTACGTGTTGGAAATGGAGCAAGGGTTGCTGCCTTAGCCGTAGGGACTTATGTTCTCACTTTACCTAGTGGATTAGTTTTAGAATTAGACAACTGCTACTTTGTGCCTACTATTAGTAGAAATTTGATTTCTGTTTCTTGTTTGGACAAGAAAGGTTTTTCATTTATAATAAAGGACAAATGTTGTTCTATTTATTTGAATGAAATCTTTTATGGTAGTGCTCAACTTAGCAATGGGTTGTATGTTCTAGACCTCGAAGATCCAATCTATAATGTGAATACCAAGAAGGTCAGATTAAATGATTCGAACCCAACCTATCTCTAGCACTGTCGCTTAGGCCATATAAATGAAACCCGCATATCCAATCTCCATAAAGATGGACTCTTGGACTCATTTGATTTTGAATCATATGAGACATGTGAGTCATGTTTGTTGGGCAAGATGACCAAAGCCCCATTCACAGGGCAAAGTGAAAGGGCTAATGACTTACTAGGACTCATACATAGTGATGTATGTGGCCCTATGTCTACACAAGCTAGAGGAGGTTTCCAATACTTCATTACTTTCACTGATGACTTCAGCAGATATGGCTATGTGTATCTTATGAGACACAAGTCAGAATCCTTTGAAAAGTTCAAAGAATTCAAGAATGAAGTAGAGAATCAACTCGGGAAAAGTATCAAAGTGCTTCGATCAGATCGAGGTGGAGAGTACTTGGATCGAGAATTCCTTGACTATCTGAAGGAGTGTGGTATAGTATCACAACTCACTCCACCAGGTACACCTCAATGGAATGGTGTATCTGAAAGGAGAAATCGAACTCTGTTAGACATGGTTCGCTCTATGATGAGTCAAGCTGACCTTCCAAACTCCTTTTGGGGACATGCTCTAGAGACAGCCGCTTTTACACTAAACCGAGTTCCATCTAAATCGGTTCAAAAGACACCATATGAGATATGGAGTGGGAGGCGTCCCAATTTGTCTTTTATGAAGATTTGGGGCTGTGACGCTTATGTGAAACGTCAATCCTCTGACAAACTAGGGCCCAAATCTCAAAAATGCCTTTTTGTTGGGTATCCCAAAGAAACAAAGGGTTACTATTTCTACAATCCTTCTGAGCAAAAAGTGTTTGTTGCTCGAACTGGTGTCTTTTTAGAGAAAGAGTTTATCTCTAAAGAAACTAGTGGGAGGAAAGTAGAACTTGAAGAAATTCAAGAACAACAAGGAGACATCGAACCTGAAATGGAACCTGAACAGACACCGCAAGATGTTGTTCAAGAGTCTGTTCCTGTAGCACAGAGCCCACGTAGGTCTGGTAGGATTCGGCGTGAGCCCGAGAGATATGGATTTCTTGTGACTCACACCAGTGATGTGATGCTCATGGATCAGGATGAGCCCACAACCTACCAACAAGCTATGTCGGGGCCTGACTCTGAGAAGTGGCTAGTGGCCATGAAATCCGAGATGGAATCCATGTATGAAAACCAAGTATGGACTTTGGTTGACCCACCTGAAGGGGTAAAACCCATAGGGTGCAAATGGGTTTTCAAGAAGAAAACTGACATGGATGGTAATGTGATTACCTTTAAGGGACGATTGGTTGCAAAAGGTTTCAAGCAAATTCATGGTATTGACTATGATGAAACTTTTTCACCAGTTGCTATGCTTAAATCCATCCGAATTTTGTTTGCTATTGCTGCACACTATGATTATGAGATATGGCAAATGGATGTCAAAACTGCATTCCTAAATGGAAAGCTACTTGAGGATGTGTACATGACACAACCTGAGGGTTTTGTCACTCCTGAGAATGCCAATAAAGTGTGCAAGTTGCAAAGGTCCATTTATGGACTGAAGCAAGCTTCTCGAAGTTGGAATCTTCATTTTGATGAAGCAATCAAAGAGTTTGGTTTTATCAAAAATGAAGATGAACCTTGTGTCTACAAGAAGGTTAGTGGGAGCGCTATTGTCTTCTTGGTGTTGTATGTAGATGACATACTACTCATCGGGAATGACATTCCTGAGCTACAGTCTGTGAAGACTTGGCTAGGGAAATGTTTCTCTATGAAGGACTTGGGTGAAGCAGCCTATGTGTTAGGCATCAGGATCTATAGAGATAGATCTAGAAAGCTTCTTGGCCTAAGTCAAAGTACATATATTGACAAGGTGCTAAAGAGGTTTAGCATGCAAGATTCCAAGAAAGGATTCTTGCCCATGTCACATGGTATCACTCTTTCTAGATCTCAGTGTCCGAGTACAACTGAGGAGAGAGAGCGCATGAGTAAGATTCCATATGCCTCAGCAATTGGATCTATCATGTATGCCATGATATGTACTCGTCCCGATGTCTCATATGCTTTGAGCATGACGAGTAGGTACCAATCGAACCCCGGTGAGAGTCACTGGACAGCTGTTAAGAACATCCTTAAGTACTTACGAAGGACTAAGGATGCATTCTTGGTCTTTGGAGGTGAAGATGAGCTCGTTGTAAGGGGTTACACCGATGCAAGCTTCCAATCCGATAAGGATGATTTTAGATCGCAATCTGGTTATGTGTTTTGTATTGGTGGTGGTGCTGTGAGCTGGAAGAGTTCAAAGCAAGAGACAGTAGCTGACTCTACAACAGAATCTGAGTACATTGCCGCCTCTGATGCTGCGAAGGAGGCAGTTTGGATCAAGAAGTTCATCACTGAACTTGGAGTGGTTCCAAGCATTGCCGACCCGATAGAGCTCTATTGTGACAACAATGGAGCAATCGCACAGGCTAAGGAACCTCGATCTCACCAGCGATCCAAACACATACTCCGACGCTATCATCTCATCAGGGAGATCATCGAGAGGGGTGATGTAAGGATATGCAGGACTTCGACAGATAGCAACATTGCTGATCCACTGACAAAGCCCCTTACGCAGCAAAAGCATGATAGCCATTCTAGGTCCATCGGTATTAGATACATGGATGATTGGCTTTTAGTGCAAGTGGGAGATTGTTAGTGTTGTGCCCAAAAGCCAATCATGAGATGATTGTATTTTTTGCACATTGAGTCATGATATTTTATTAAGGCATTAATCCAGCAATTATGTTTGTTGTTTTGTTTCTGCGTAACTTAACAAACATAATTGTAACCCTAGAATAATGATATTCTTAAACGTCCCTGGTCTAGTATTATTGTGGAGCGGGTTGCAATAATACATAACGACTAGCATATGTGGAGACTAATATGAGATATGTAGTCTACATATGGGTACAAGTTGGAGAACTTGTGTACTGGACCGACCCACCATGAGAACACTACATGGATCGTTATATGAGTGTCATAAGTGATTCTCATAGTGATCATGGTATATGTAGTCCTTCGACCTAAGATCATCAAGGTTCCCTACATGTGAGTCACATACTTTGATACTTTCCTTTGTTGCTCGTAACTGAGTGAACTTGAAGGAGGTCATTGGGTATGTCACATATCATGTGGAGGGATTTGTATGATCAAGATGGGATTTGTCCCTCCTATGTAACGGGAGTGATATCTTCGGGCCCCTTGATAGAGTGAGACTTAGAAAATGCATGGCCATGCTCGGATGAGTTGATATACGATATCAATGTCATCAGTTTAAGTTGGTCTACTCGGTAATCAAGAAACCAAAGATTGGGCTATACGAGAGTGACACATTCCATGTCTCGTGCTTAGTCTTGATATCTTGGACAAAGGGACAATGGCATATATCGGTGATGATCATAAAGGTTTAGTCGAATCATCGACAATCTTGTCACTTGGGTAGCAATGATGTGTTGCTAGACACCGCTCATTGCTTATGATCATAAATGTGATTTATGATCATTGCCAACGTGGTAAGAGCCTATTGGGTCGCACACATAGAGCTATTTGGATCATTAGAGTGCATGGGCTAATTATTTGGGTTATGGTTTCACTTTAATTTCGTATTAATAATGGGCCCAAGAGTTGAGCCATTATTAAGCCCGAAATTAAATCCTAATTGGATTAGGGTTTTGAAACCCATTAGGCCTGGAAGTTGAGTCTCACTATAAATACAACTTTTAAGTGAGAAATTCGCAGGTCTCCTTGCCCTAGCCTCCCAAAAGGTCAGTCGCACTCTTCTCTTGCAATTCCTTGGAGGACGCAAGCTAGCACTGCGAGCGCAAGAGAAACACATCTGCCGGGATGTGGTGGAAGCGTGGTGATCCCGAAAGGCTCGTGTGGATACCATAGAGAGCTTGCACACGTCAACTGTTCAGGTTTTGTGATTCGACTCTACAGTTGAGTGAGAGATCTCAACCGAAAATTAGGTATGAAAATTTTTGAACACCCGGTTTACCCCGTTTCACTTGGATCCTGGAGGGTTTCGGTTAAATTCCGTTGCGCTGTTTGGCTCCCGAAACCCAACATTGATATCTTGGACAAAGGGACAATGGCGTATATCAGTGATGATCATAAAGGTTTAGTCGAATGATCGACAATCTTTTCACTTGGGTAGCAATGATGTGTTGCTAGACACCGCTCATTGCTTATGATCATAAATGTGATTTATGATCATTGTCAACGTGGCAAGAGCCTATTGGGTCGCACACATGGAGCTATTTGGATCATTAGAGTGCATGGGCTAATTATTTGGGTTATGGTTTCACTTTAATTTTGTATTAATAATGGGCCAAAGAGTTGAGCCATTATTAAGCCCGAAATTAAATCCTAATTGAATTAGGGCTTTGAAACCCATTAGGCCTGGAAGTTGAGTCTCGCTATAAATACAACTTCTAGTGAGAAATTCGCAGGTCTCCTTGCCCTAGCCTCCCAAAAGGACAGCCACACTCTTCTCTTGCAATTTCTTGGAGGACACAAGCTAGCACTACGAGCGCAAGAAAAACGCATCTGCCGAGATGCGGTGGAAGCGTGGTGATCCGGAGATGCTCATGTGGATACCATAGAGAGCCTGAACACGTCAACTGTTCAGGTTTTGTGATTCAACTCTACAGTTGAGTGAGACATCTCAATCGAAAATTAGGTATGAAAATTTTTGAACACCCGGTTTACCCCGTTTCACTTGGATCCTAGAGGGTTTCGATTAAATTCTGCTGTGCTGTTTGGCTCCCAAAACCCAACATATATTGTGTAATTCTCACCATAATGATTGAAGTATAGAGGGTAAAAGGCATGATCAACACCTCCTTAAAAGTTTTCCAAGTTGGTAACTTGGCCACCAAGAAAAGCCTTAAGGATTGCTTGTTTGTCAAGCAACCTATGAACTTTTTTTGTAAGGTTTTGGAAATTTGGGTACTCAATTGCAAAACTCTCAAGAAAGAGACTTGGAGAGTTATGAGAAGGATATGAATGTTATGGAAGTGCTATTGGAAGACCAAATTGCTCATGGAAGACAAGTTTGGACAAAGGAAACACTAAAAACATGAAGGACCTAGATGTCCTAGTGTAAACCTTAAGGTGTTCAAGTTTTTGACCTAAGTCAAATGGTGGAATTGTGGGGTTATTCCACCAAAGGGGAGGCAGACAAGACTTGATAAATAGTCAATGATTTTGGGCACATGTGTATTAATGATTTTAAGACAAATAAACCATAATTAGTGAGAAGAAAAATAACAAAAAGCAAGGTTAAGCTTGTTTAAGTGTGTTTTGTACCCTTAAGCTCATTTAAGCCCATTTAAGTAGCCAAATCACTTATCTCTCTCCCATTTTCATCCTCCTCCATCCCAAAAACACCACCACAGTACCTCCATAGCCACTACAGATTCAAACTTGCAATTGATTGAAATTGAAGGAAAAAGGAAGCAACTGGAAGCAAACTAGAGCTATTGCATGGATGCTTCAAGGATCAAGCTTGATTTTCAGCATACCCATAATGGTAAGGGTTCTCTTACTCTCATGGGTTGTCTTCTATAGTTTCAAGCAACCATGGAGCTAGGGATAAGCTTGGAAGAGAGCCATGAGCTTGATGAACCAAGCTTAGTGAGGGAAGTGCACTTATTGAAGGTTGATAAATGTTAATTTTGTGGTCAAACATGTTGACTTTTTGTCAACTTTGACCACAATTTGCTACCTCATCACTCAATATTTTTGGCCAATTCTTGCTTTGATCCTTCATTTTGTAGGTTGGAGAAGCGGACCATAGCATTGGAATGGCACCGGGACAAGCGGCACAAAAAACGGGAACGTAAAAGTCAACGGACATTATAACTGTGGCGCCTAGGCACCAGGAGCGAGGCCTAGGCGCCACAATACAAAGTCCTCTGCCAAGAAAAAGGCCATTTGGCGCCTAGGTGCCTAGCCACCCCTTCTGGCGCCTAGGTGCCAGGCACCATCGCGCTTTGGCGCCGCGGCGCCAGAGATGCCCGTACTGGCGCCTAGGCGCCAGTCACCCGGGAAAGTTGGTCCCCTACCTCAAATTTGAACTCAAGCTTGCTATTGGTCAAGGATTTTTATCCAATGGGGTTGGTAAGTGAAAGGGACGTCCTCAAGAGTGGAAAAAGCTGGAACCTAGCAAGGAGAAGGGAGGCTTCATCTTCTTCATCTTCATTTTTTAGCTTCCTAGAACTAGTTTTTGGGTTTTCCACCATAGTTAGTTTTCCTAGCTTTTCTTAGTTTCTTCATGGTGACCATTGGAGCTAACTTGGAGATTGCTTGGAGTGCTCAAGGAGACTAGCTTGGAGACTTTGGATTCAAGAGCTTCTAGCCATCTTGGGTTTACTCTTTCATCTTCCTTGTAGTTCTTCATGGATGCTATTATGTTTACTTTCATGATTATGTTTTATTTAGTTATGGAGTAGTCTTCTTTTGCACTTTCTATGGATGTAGCTACTTGGATTGATTATGTTGGATGAATTTATGGTTATGTGATGTTGATTTTCTACTAAATGTATGTTTATTCTTCTCTTGAGCTTAATGTTGTGTTAGCTAGTTGATGGCCACAATTAGTTGCACTATAAATTGCATCTAAACTCTTGGAAAAGATTAGAAGCTATTGGACCTAGGAGAAGAATTTAATGGCTATGGACTTGTTGGAAAATTAGTCTAAGTCATTAGGTAAAGGTAAATTGAGCTTTAATGCCTCTTTCTAAACTTGTAATCGGGTGGAAATCCTTATTAAGTTTAGATTAGAGAGATTAATTCTTTCACTTAGAAAAGTAAGAATTTAGTTGAATAACTTTATCAACATACATTGGAAATTAACCCACTCACCTAAGTTCACTAACAAATCAAGACAAGTAGTGAACCCATAGGAAGTGTTCTTTCATGATTTGATAAAAACTATAATTTTTACATTGCATACTTGCATTCTAGGTTAATAGTATTCCATTTAGCTAAGGTTAGTCACTTGTTTAGGTTGCCTATATTGTCATCCAACTTTGATTGTTTAGCTAAAGTTTAACTTGAGTAGTGGTACTTGGCATTTAATTTCATCAATCTTCGTGGGAACGATATCCACTCACCCATCTACACAACTACCGTGCACTTGCGGAATAGTGGGTTTAAAATTTTCACTACAAAGGTTTTGTGACATAGTGTGAAGCGCACAAAGATGGCTATGAAGTAAGGGTTTCTAGAGCCCAAAGTTAGTACTAAGTAGTGTTAAAATCCTCATAAGACCAAATATTAGCTTGAGGAGGATAGTGATTTGGTTATGTTTATTATGTGTTTTATGGACTAACTTATGGTTATTGTTGCTGCTGCATTTCATGTGTTTGTTGGTTGTGAATGGCTACTGCATTTGGTTGCTATATCTTGTATATATGCATTGTGGTTTTTGTGTTTTAGTGTCTTTGGATTCAAGTTTTAATGATGGTCACATTGCCTATTCAATCCAAGCGCTACCCTTAGTACGTTTCTTAATAAAACTTATTCCCCTCAATTCTGTCATTTCAGGTCCAGCTACAAGATCACCTTCAAACTAACCTTTGTGGTTTTATTTTTTATTTTAAATCTCAAGTACATGAACATCCATATTTCTAGTTATGATTTGGAAAGTTTGGTGATTTTAGGAGCACATTTGGTATTTTTAAATGGTGGTACTTATTGTGTTATGCAGCAGCTGTCCAGCATCATGTTCTGGAGTCCATTGTGTCTCAGGCACTCTTGTAATTTAGGATGCATATTGGGCTGATTTAAGACTATTTTGTAGTGCATGCATGCATGTACATGTAGTGTATGTAAAATGAGACAATTTGAGTAATGTTTTGGCTATGTAAGTGATGTGGTGCAAAGCTACCTAAGTGTGAATGATAGACTGCTCACTTGTAAATTCTGTTTTGTCCATATGAAGTTGCTAAAATCAAGGGAATGTAATTCCTATGTGTAATGGACATATATGGGATAGCTTTGGCGGGTTTTCCCCTTGTGAATGAAGTGTTTGCACACTTATGAAATTTTGTACGAGCAAAATGGTCATAAAATAACCAGAATTTTGACTCTGCACTTAAAGTTCTATATCTCCCTGTGTAGAAGAAATATTGGTATGAAATTTTGACCACTACTAGAGAACATCTAGAGGTTGAATTGGGATTTTGAGTTTCTGAATTTGGAGCCCTGTAGCCAAAGATATGAAAATTGGCTAAGTTACTATTCATTTGGTCAGAATTTTGTAACCAACTTAAAAAATCTATAACTTGGTCCATAGGTGGGATATTGATGTAAAAAAAAATTCCTTCATTTTCTCTAAGTCTCTACTTGATAATGGAGCAATGAAAATGGGGGAGTACATGACTAGAATTATACAGTTTATTAGTTGAAGTTACAGGTGCAGTGGCTAGTCACTAGAACTTAACAAGATTGCCTAATGTGTGGTAGCTAAGATTAAGACTTGTGCTAGTGTTTTCCTTCTTTTCTGCCATGGTGTGCATGAAATTTGAATATGTGTGTGATGGTTGGACCAATATGCATGTGTTTACATAGTGCCCAAGAGGGCCACTTGGGTATGCACACTAAAGGTATTATTCTGATGGCCTATAGAACATTACCAATCCTAGGAGTCTAAATGCACAATTTTGGTACCATAATTGGACTACCTCAGAGTGGGTAGCATGTGGGGAGGATTGAGGACATAGACTTGAGGTTTCCAAGGAGACCTAATCCCATCTTGCAACTAAGGAGAGGTCCAAGGAGAGAAGAACCCGGGGAGGAAGAAGGAATTTGGCATGACTGTGGGCTTCCAATGAGGGGGGAGCCAATGAAGGACAATAACCTTAAATCCATAAAACTTACCATTCCATCCTTCCAAGGGAGGAATGATTCTGATGCATATTGGGAATGGGAGAAAAGATTAAGATGGTGTTTGAATGCCATCACTATTTTGAGGAAAAAAAGGTTAAATTGGCTACTATTGAGTTCACTGATTATGCTTTTGATGGTGGAACCAGGTTGTCACTTCAAGAATAAAGAATGAGGAGGAACCCATACGCACATGGAGAGCCTTTAAAGCATTAATGACGAGGAGATTTGTGCCTAATTATTACTACAGAGATCAACACCTCAAGCTTCAAAGGCTTGTGCAAGGCCAAAGGAGTGTGGAGAACTACCACAAGAACTTGGAGATGACCTTGACCGAGGTAATATCATTGAAGATGAGGAGGCCACCATTGTTAGATTCATCAATGGCTTTAACCATGAGATTGCCAACAAAGTGGAGATGGTGCCATATGTCAACATGGAGGATTTGATTCACCATGCCACTAAGGCCGAGAGGAACATCAAAAGGTCTAAGGCATCCAAGATGTCTCAAGGAGGAAGCTCCACATGGAGGGGAGCATGGAGCAAAGAAGCACCTAAGCCAAGAGTGGAGGCCACCAAATAAGGCTTGTCTTGGCCTCAACAAGACAAGTCCAAAACTCCACCTAATGATGTACCTAAGACAAGGGAAATTGAGTGCTTGAAGTGTAGAGGAAAGGGGCACCACATGAGAGATTGTCTGAATAAAAAGGTGATGATTCTTAAAGATGATGGAGACATCACATCCAAGGATGAAGATGCCATGGAGGCGACACCACCTTTGGAGGATGATGAGCAAAACACACTTGAGCTAGAGGAGGGAGACTTTGCATATGTGGCAAGGAGAGCTCTAAGTGTGCAAGCCAAGGAGGAAGCCAATCAAAGAGAATGCTTCTTTCATGCTAGGTGCTGAATCAAAGACCAAGTGTGTAGCCTCATTGTTGATGGAGGAAGTTGCACCAATGTAGCGTGCTCAACCATGGTGGAGAAGTTGAAGCTTCCTACACAAAAGCACCCACAACCATATAGACTTCAATGGTTGAATGATGTAGGGGAGGTAAAGGTAGTAAAGCAAGTTTCGGTTCACTTTAAAATTGGTACTTACCATGATCAAGTTCTTTGTGATGTTGTTTGTATGTAAGCTTCTCACATTTTGCTTGGGAGGCCATGGCAATTTGATAAGAAGGTCACACATGATGGAGAGAAGAACTTGTACTCATTTGTTCATGAAGGAAGGCCGGTTACACTTACTCCACTTTCACCACAACAAGTCTTGGAGAATCAAAGGAAACTTTAAAGTAAGGTCGAGAGAAAAGTAAATGAGGGGAAAGTTAAGGGCAAGAGTAAAGAGAGGAAATGCAAGAGAACAAATGAGAGATCAAGTAAGAAGAGTGAACATGAGGGGAAGAAGAGTGGAGAGTTCTTGAGAGAAAAAAATGAGAGGAAGTTGAGTGGAAAGAAAGAGTGCTATATTGCAAAAATGAATGATGTGAGGAAAGCCATTCAAGCACAAAGACCAGTGCTTCTTTTACTTTACAAAGAGTCTTTGCTTATTATCAATGATTTAACACATTTTCCTAGTGTTGTTTTTTCTTTGTTAAAGGACTTTGAAGATGTGTTCCCTAAAGATCCAAGATGTTTGCCTCCAATTAGAGACATTGAGTATCAAACTGACTTAGTCCCGGGTGCAACTATTCCGAATAGGTCAGCTTATAGGACTAATCCTGAGGAGACTAAGGAGATTGAGAAGCAAGTGAATGAGTTGTTGGCTAAAGGCTTTGTAAGGGAGAGCATGAGCCCTTGTCCTGTACCTGTCATTTTAGTGCCAAAGGAGGATGGTTCATGGCACATGTGCATGGATTATAGGCCGATCAACACAATCACTGCAAAGTATATACATCCTATCCCTAGACTTGATGACATGCTTGATGAGTTACATGGTTCTAGTTTGTTTTCAAAGACTGATTTGAAAAGTGGGTACCATTAAATTCGGATGAGGGAAGGGGATGAATGGAAAAGTGCTTTTAAAACCAAGTTTGGACTTTATGAATGGTTAGTTATGCCTTTTGGATTAACTAATGCTCCTAGTACTTTCGTGAGACTTATGAATCATGTCTTGCGTGACTTCATTGGTAGGTTTGTTGTTGTTTACTTTGATGATATCTTAGTATATAACAAGAACCTATAAGAGCATGTTGGACACCTCACACAAGTACTAAGCATTTTAAGAGGTCAAAAGTTGTATGCTAACTTAAAAAAGTGTTCTTTTTGTGTTGATAAAGTTGTTTTCCTTTGTGTTGTTATGAGTTTACATGGAATTAAGGTGGATCAAGAGAAGGTAAGAGCCACACAAGAATGGCCAATGCCAACTTCCATAACTGAGGTGAGATCATTCTATGAGTTAGCTAGCTTCTATAGAAGGTTTGTAAGCAATTTTTCTTCCATTGCCACACCTCTAACTGAAGTTATCAAGAAGAATGTTGGATTTAAGTGGGGGAAAGCTCAAGAGGAGGCTTTTGGGTTACTTAAGAAAAGGTTGTGTAATGCACCACTTTTAGCTTTGCCTAACTTTGCTAATACTTTTGAAGTTAAATGTGATGCTTCAAGTATAGGCATTGGAGCTATGTTAATGCAAGGAGGCTGCCCCATTGCATACTTTAGTGAGAAGTTAAATGGTGCTACCTTGAACTATCCCACTTATGAAAAAGAACTCTATGCTTTAGTAAGAGCTTTGGAGACTTAGCAATATTACTTATGGCCAAGAGAGTTTGTTATCCACACTGACCATCAAGCCCTTAAGTTTCTTAATGGGCAAGATAAGTTGAATAGGAGGCATGCTAAATGGGTAGAATTCATTGAGTCATTCCCATTTGTTATCAAATACAAGTAAGGTAAGGATAATGTAGTAGCATATGCATTTTTTAGGTGGTATGCTTTACTTTCTGCTTTAGATGCTAAAGTGTTGGGTTTTGAGCATTTGAAGGATTTGTATGCTTCTGATGTTGATTTTGGTGAGATTTATGCTAAGTGTTCTAAATTTGCTTTGAGAAGTTCTATCAAGTTAATGGGTTTCTTTTCAAAGAAAATAGGTTGTGTATTCCCAAGACATTTTTGAGGGAATTAGTCATAAAGGAAGCTCATTGTGGAGGACTTATGGGACATTTTGGACAAGCTAAAACCTTGCATACTTTGAAGGAACACTATCATTGGCTGAACATGGTAAAAGATGTAAGGAAGGTTTTTGATCAATGCATAGCATGTAGGAAGGTTAAGTCCACTCACACTTCACAAGGTTTAGACACACCACTTCCTACACCTAGTCATCCATGGGTTGATATTTCAATGGATTTTATTGTTGGATTGTGTAGAACTAAAGGAAACCGAGACTCAATCTTTGTTGTAGTTGATATGTTTTCTAAGATGGCTCACTTTATTCCATGCAATAAGACTGATGATGCTATACATGTGGCTAAGTTGTTTTTTTGGGAAGTTGTTAGACTTCATGGGGTTCCAAGAACCATAGTTTCAGATAGGGACACTAAGTTCCTAAGCCACTTTTGGAGGACTTTATGGGGAAAGCTTGGCATTAAGCTTTTGTTTTCTACTTCTTGCCACCTACAAACATATGGGAAAGCTGAGGTAACAAATAGGACCTTAGGTTCCATGCTTAGAGCTATCATTGGTAAGAACTTGAAATCTTGGGAAGATTGTTTACCTCATGTTGAGTTTGCTTACAATAGGTCCATGCATTCTACTACTAGTTTGTCACCTTTTGAGATTATTTATGGTTTTAATCCTTCAACTGCATTAGATCTTTTGCCATTACCTACTCATGAAGTTTCTAGTTTGGATGGTAGTAAAAGGGCTAAGAGCATCAAGAGGTTGCATGAGAAGGTTAAGCAACAAATTGAACACAAAAATCAATAAGTTGCTAAGAAAGCCAACCAAGGCCGAAGGAGAGTTGTCTTTGAGCCTAGAGATTGGGTTTGGTTGCACATGAGAAAGGAAAGATTTCTAGCTACAAGGTGGACTAAGCTTCATCCAAGAGGAGATGGTCCACTCCATGTCATTAATAAGATCAATGACAATGCATACATGCTAGACTTGCCGGGTGAGTACAATGTGAGTGCTACTTTCAACATTTTTTATTGGTCTTTGTTTGAACATGCAGATTTGTGGATGAATCCTTCTAAGGAGGGGGGAGTTGATTTGATCAAGGAAGGCACACCCAACAAAGGCAAGGACCATTGAAGATTTCTAGTGGACCAATGACAAAGAGAAAGCTAAAGAGCTCATTAGTGCACTTTAAGCCTTTATTTCAAGATTTTTCATGGAGAATGGAAATAGAGCTTCACAAGGAGTTGCTAGAACTATCAAGACATCATATGAGGATGATGGCCAAGCTTGGTACTTAGTTCTAGACTTCCTAGACAAGTCACAAGACAAGGAATCCCAAGGGCACCCCTTAAGTGCACCTTTGGAGCCACCTTGAAGTGTTTCAATGCAATTTTGCCTCTACAAGCTAGATCTTTGAGCTCTAACATTTCAAGACCTCTTTACAAAATTTAAGAGGAATAATCATCCCATTGGAACTCAATTATTGAAGCTTGGAGTTGAAGATACAAGCAAAATCCTTAAAGAGCCCAAAGTTTACTCGAGAAGACCATTTGGGGGTTTTTAGGGCCAAACTTTTATTTGCACTTTTGTTTATTTATTTCATGGTTATTTACATTATTTAGGATGTTATTTAGGCTATGGAATTAATTCAGGTTCCTGAGGACAAGTGGCATACGCTACACACCTTAAACATTGTTAAAAGGGTTTAGGAGTCCTATTTTGACTAGGTTTTCTTGAGTCCTTTGTAACTAGGTTTCCTTGTGACTTGGGCTGCAAATTTTGCTGAGTCTTTTACTCTAGTTTTAGCCTATAAGTAGGCACATATTCTGGTTATAAAACACAACCATTATATAAAATAATATTGCTAGTTTGAAGAGAAATTATCTTTGGTTCTTTGAGGACTACCTTGGTGCACAAGTTGCTTGTGTTCTTGGTTTTCTTATACTTCTTATTTCTAATCACAGGTTGATTAGGGGTGGGGGTTTAAATCCAGTCTCTTTGATGTCTTGTGGGCTTGAAAAACATCTTGGGCGCGTTTCATGGTCTTTATACCATTGGAGTTTGCATCACATAACTAGCTTCCATCTTAGATCAATATCCTAGTGGCAAGCTTTGTAAGCCCTTCCTTGTGCTTCACTAGCCTTTTTCAACTATATAAACAACTGTAGTTACCATCATAACGTAACTAACAAGCAAACCACAAACTGGAGTCATAATGATTCAAATAAATAATATGCTTGCTCGTGAGCCTAGCTCAGCAACCTTGAATAGTTCCCGGCTCCACAAATTCAAATCTACACAACAAATACTAAGAGAATGAGAATCAACAACTCTCAATAAGAAATCCTTCAACTTGTAAGAAATGCTTTGAGGACACACATATATATATAATATGCAATCTACTCTGAGCTCAAATGGCACAAGGCTAAGTCTTGAGTTCTTGCCTTTAACTTGCTCCTAGCGAGCCTAAGCTTTTTGACATAGTGAGATTAGCTCACTATTTAACCTTCCCTTGATTATTATACAGGGGAACATAGTGATTGCACTTTGCTTAAGTTTGAAGGAACTCACTAGGTGTACTAAGCGTCCACATTTTACCTTAAGCTATTAAGTTTGCCTTCGTCACTTGTGTACCAAGCTTCCACCACAAAACCTTATCAAGAGTTCACTAGGTTTTCACTTGGGCCTCAAGTAACCTTGCTTAGGCTACAAGTAGACAAAACCTTCATTCAAGGCACATACCTATCCACCATTACTTGGATCACCTTAGTGGAGTATTAAATGTGTTATAGCCCTCCTAGTTGGAAGCTCAATTAAGGAGTATAAATTAATAAATCCTTAGTTCAATGCCTCATTTTAAGTTCTTTTAGTAAGTTCAAGCAAGTTAGTTAAGGGTTACTTGGTTCCGACAAGACAATGGCATCAAAATAGGTCCAGGGGTAAAATGGTAATTTTGTATCCTGAGGTGCCAAACCGAGTCCCAATAGTCAAAACATGTTTTAAAACATAACCCTTGGTTAGCACCAAAATATTTCATTAAGTGTTGGAGGTTTGATTCATTTTGCTCAAAAGTCACTATTTTGGGAAAGGGTTCATTTTGACAACTTAATAAAAGTTTGGGGACTATTGGAACAAAAGGCTTTATAAATTAGGAAAGGTGATGCTTGGGCTGCTACTATTCATCTTTTCCTCTTCAAACCCAAGCTCCTCCTTTCCCCATTGATTTCTCCTTCAATTTCTTCCCACATTCAAGAGTTCTTGGTGGATTTTGAAGGCCCAAGGGGTATACATGCTATGGGAAACTTGCTTCAAGTAGATTTTTTTGGTTTTTGAAGCTTGGAATCACGTTTTCGACTAGCCCATATTTTTTATGCTAGGTAACATTAGTTTTTCATGGTGATTGCTTGTTTATTTGATGATTTGAAGCTTGGGTTTTGGTTAGAAGTTGATGAATTGGTGCCTTGTGCTTTGGCCTTGCTTGGAACTAGGAAGAACTTTGTGGAACTTTAACCTTGGTGAAGAATTGGTTGATTCTTGCTTGTGGCTTGAAATTGAGGTAAGGGATTAAGTGTTTCAAGTTTAATTGATGCTATTGGAGTGTTGTTGCTTGATGAATTCAAATAGTTTTGACAATAACATTGGTTATGGGTATGCATGCTCATGGTGGACTAGGATTGAATTTGTGGTTTATGTGATGTTTTGATGCATCATAGGATGTTTCTAATGGTGTAATTGTGGCATATGCATATTGGTTTATTGGTATACAGTGATTGGAGGTGTCCCAAGTTGACTTAGAAGCCATAGGAAGCCTCCCAATAGGCTTAGGAAGCTTTTCGTGAAAATAGGGGACGTGTCCCTAGAGCCATGGTGTCACCGGTGCTGCAGCTCCCATGAAAAATTATGGCCCTAGCATTGCGGCACTACCAATGCTGTAGCACCCAGGACACGCCTCCAAAAATCACAAAATGGTAAGCCTGTGGGGCTGTAGTGCCCTCAGAGCCGTAACGCCAAAGGCCATTTGCTAGCTTTGACACCTGGTAGTATTTTTGTGATAACTTTTCACTCAGGTGTTCAATTAAGGTGATTCAAGATTCCATGTGAAGCTAAGAGAAAGAACTATCATTTCCATGCCCTAACTAATCTTGACTATGCATAGGTTTTTCTTTATGTGTTTTCAAAGTGAGGGTATATTTGGCCACATTAGAGCACCATTAGTTAGGTGAAGGGTTTAGTATCATCAGGAGCCTAATTGGACCTTTGGGTTTGAAGTCCCGATGTGGAAACCTTAGTGCACCTAGGTGGGTTCCAAAGAACCTAGGGAATAAGTGCAACCATGGTCATTGCTACTCCATTAGGGTGAACCAAGTAATGGTGGATAGGTATATGCCTTGAGTGAAGGTTTAGTGCACTTGTAGCCTAAGCAAGGGTACTCGAGGCAAAAGTGAAAGCCTAGTGCACTCTTGGTAAGGTTTTAAGTTAAAAGCTTGGTACACAAGTAACCAAGGCAAGTCTAAGGACTTGAGGTACTATGTGGAGGCTTAGTACACCTAATGAGTTCTTTAGAACTCAAGCGAGGTGCATCCACCGTGTTTACCTACACAACAATCAAGGAAAGTTTAAATTTATTGCGTCGGTAAGCTAAGGCTTACTAGGAGCGAGTTAGGAGCCAGAACTCGCTAGACATGAAGTGACACCCGTGAGAGGACTAGGAAGAGAAGAAGTCTTAAGGGACTCAAATTTATGCATATATGTTAGCCCTCAGACTGCAAGCGTGCACAGTAAATTTCATATATCATATATGTGTGTGTCATCAGTATTTTTCTTATAGGTTGAAAGATCCCTTACTAAGAATATTTGATTCTCATTCCTTTAGCTTTTGTTGTGCATTTTTTGGGAGTCGTTGAGCCAGTAACCATTGAGGGTTGTTGAGCTAACCTCATGAGTACGTATATTGTTTATTTAAATATTTATAATTCTAGTTTGTGGTTCACTTGATGGTTAAGCTACAATACTAACTATAGTTGTCTTTTTGTCCATTAAAGGATAGTGAAGCACAAGGGAGGGCTTTTGAGCTTGCCACCTGGAGTTGCTCTAAGGTGGGAGCTTAGTTATGGATCTTAGTAGCATGGTTCAGTGCATAGTTTTCATGCACTAGTTTGCCTCCAATGTTCATGTATGAGTTGTGTACTCTAGAGTCACTTTTGGATGTGAACATAGTCTACTTTTGCTTGGTTTTTCACACTCGGTGATTATGTGTAGTTAACCACATAAATGCTTCGTATGCTTTGACAGCTTTAATATCGGGTTTTAATGAAATGCCATGGCGATGTTTTAAGTATCATTTACTTATTTTATTGATCAAGTCAAAACATTCCTCATGTATGATTGCATAGTAGGATTAACTGACTAGAGGCACAAAGGTTTTAACTAGAGTGCATGTAATCAATTAGCCAATTACGACTAGTGTAGGATAAGTTCCCAAAGACTTCCTAGGCAGGCTCATGAGGAGTCGTGTCAAAATGTCATGGTTCGACTCATAAATTCTAGGTTCCATGGAACCCTCCTAGGTGCACAAAGGTTCCCATATCAAGACCTTGAACTTGAAGGCCCGCTACGTCTTTGATGGTTCTAAACCTTACACCCGACTAACAGTGTTCTATTGTAGCCGATTAACCTAAATTTCTTGCATGTAGCACTTGGATCTTACAAAACCTCAAGAAAAGTTATAGGTCATGACGGAGTTTTGCAACCTTAGGCACCACCCCAGACCTCCCTTGGAACCCGCAAGAAAAATGCAACTTTGGTGTCATTTTGGCTATGGAGATGTGCCTTCACAGTGCAAAACTCTCTTAGGTTGGCATAAGAGATGGGTGCTGCATCGCTAGGCCCCTATGCCCTGCACTTCAAGATGGTGCCATAGGCACCTTAAATGGCTTATGTAGGCTCCCACGCTTGCTAGAGATGCCTCCCACTTGCACACACCTAAAATACACTTGCACTAGGCCACAATGCACTGTTCTTAATAAGCTTAAAGTGTACACTCACAACACACCAAGCTAAACAAACATACTAGTCCACTATAACCTTCAACCCCACCAACTAACACCATTCACAAAATCACATTGATTCTACTACAAGCAAGCTATGAATGACATCAAATAAGCATGAATCATAAAGCCCTTACCTCAATTAACCTTGAACTAGCATAAATCAAGCATCATAAGCGACAAAAATCATGTTACAAAGGTTTCCACTAGGTTCCTAAGTTTTAAGCAAAATATCATGCTGATGGCACTAAATTAACTCAAACCCAATAAAACCCAAGCTTCATTAAGCTCAAGAAACATGAAATCATTAAGGGGACAAGAGTATAAGATCTATACTATAGTCCTATATTGTGTACCTTTTAGTACCATAATGCCCATGGTTTCTGACACTTCTACTACCTTGACCTTCCTGAGCAAACAATGCTAAGGTTCCTAGGCTCCATAGCCACATTACCTACACATAATTATAAATGGTGAGTATTCCATGAATACTCTGTCAAGTTTTCTATAATTGCAAGAAAACACATATGACTTTATGTATAAAGTATAGGCATAGTTGTAACACTAAATCCATTCACTTTTAGAGCATTCCAATAATAATCATCCCATGTTAAAGGTCCCCATAGGCTACCTCCCTCCTGGATGGTGAGCTCACAACCACTAGGCCTCAAATATATGATCACCATGTTCAAAAGTCACATTGGAGCACATTGCCTCTAATTTCCCCCTTAGTCCTATTTATAGGAGAACCTCAAGTCTCTATCCTCACTAAGAGGGCTTACCTAATCCCTTTTCTCTTTAGAATTACTAGCTCATAGCTAGTAAACTATTGGACTTGTTAGTATTCCACTAGTATCCAATTTATGCTTTCTTTTTATGTGCAGGAGTAAGCATATTGGCAAGCCAATTTGTGTCAGATTTGGTGTAGGGCCCCCTTAAGACTCCCCGCCCATTTAGGGCATGCTCGGCTCCATGAGCTTTTCTGAGTATCCTTTAGGTCTCATAAGTTGTTTAGGCCATTTAACACACTTTATCTACACAATTGCTCCGTGGTCTATGTGTATTCATCACTAATTCCAACTGTGAGCTACCTATCCTTTACTTACTCTTCTCATGCTTATTTCCTAAACAATGTAGCCATTTTTACCTATATAGAAATTTACCAGCTAAAATAAACATAAATAAGTAAGAGATAACTGAATTTAACCCTTACCTTAGCAATATTAAATGCAAGCATTGCATGTCCTAGCTAATGTCTTGGCTGTCTCAGTTTTAGTCTCTTCTAGGCTCCTTCTATAGTACCTTGATTAATTACCTATAATTGATCATTTAAAAATAAGAAAAACCATTCATAAGCCAAGATCAAACAATTTCCATATGGTTTAAGTGAACAAAACCCAACTGTTATCTTGGACTCTACATATCCAGCCCGTATGTTACTTATGCCTCAAGTTTTGTTCCAATCACTTGAAACTTGGTTTCTATTATTTGTTTCACTTTCACACAACCAAAAGCAATTTATTCTAGCCCTAATAGAACTGGGAATTAATCAAGGAAGCTATATGGAAACTTAAGCAAGAACCCGAACGTTAATCAATTTGGTCCTATTTTACTTATTCCACACTCACATGTTTCTTATTGCTAATTTATTAGATACTTTCTAGAAATAATAATTAAATAGAATTATCCTCTATTTATCTCCAACACATCCTAGCCAAACAAATCAATAAACAAAAACAAAGACAATAAAATTGGTCTTTACCTTTCAACCTCCCAATCGGCCACCTTGTTTTTTTTAGAACTTAAGGTTGTTTCCCAAGCTTCCAAATGTTTGGTTCCCCTAATAAGCAACCATGGAACAAAAGAACATCACTAATTCTAGCTACTACTCCTTTACCAAACTAGTGAATCATGGAAGGATACAATTAAAAAATTTACCAAGTTCATTAATTCATACCTAACTTCCTTATGCATCATGTTATTTCTTCTTCCATTTTTCTGTTGATTTTGATGTTAAATTTAGTGGAATAAGCTACGTTTTAGCTTGGCTGGAGCTTCAGGGGGTTCGATCATGGTGAGTAGAGAGCTTTCGGGAGGGCTAAATGAAGGAGAAGGTGACCGGGTGGGTTAGTGACCACAACACCGCCTCAGGTGCATTTGCCACACACCTGGTAACCTATTTGTACTTTTTAGTAATTTTTGGCCTTGTCTGTAATATGCCAGAAACTTCAGAACAAAAGCCAACATTAAGCCCCACCTCATTTAACAAATTTAATTACATGTCTAACCCCCAGCTTTGAGGTGAAGATTTCAAGATCTCATGATAACATACTCTTATGTTATCTACTCAGGTATATGTCACATAAATATTTGTTCATTTGAGTTCAATATGAATATAAGCATGCATCATTCTAATAAGTTTAACATATTTTATGCATTTGATATAACATGTGAGTTTTGCATACATATTGTGACAAATAAATCCTAGCATGCTACTATACCAAGGGAGAATGTGCACCTTTCTTCTTGGTTATCTTTGGAGAAAACTTGAGGGAGAACTTGATCTTAGAGGGGCACCTTGAAGCTTGAATTGAGATAAATAATCTCAATATAATTCCACCCACAATGCTCTAAAATGGTGTCTAATATTTTGGCCACTAAAAGAAAGGAAGGAGGAGACTTTTCTCTCAAGAAAAATGGTGCAAATGGAGTGCCAATTCGTATTTAAAATGGCCAGCCACTAAAGGCTATTTATAGATGACCAAAAGGCAAACCTTTATACCAAGAAAGGTGTCTTTTAAGTCAAAGAACACTTCCTTTGGCTAAGGATCATGTATGGTGGCGAAAATACTTGTCTTTTAGCCAAGGAACACTTTCTTTGGCCTATAACCACCCCATCACTACCTTATGGCGAAAATACATGTATTTTAGCCAAGGAACACTTCCTTTGGCCTATAACCACCCCATAACTACCTTATGGGCAAATATACATGTCTCTTGATGTCAAAAGACATCATTCTTGGTGCAATAACCACCCCAACCACCTCATGGGCGAATATACATGTCTATTCACTCAATGAACACTTCCTTTGGATGAAAGGACATGTTCATTTAGCCAATAGTCATCTCTTTTGATGAAGAGACATACCTTTACACAAAAAATGTGTCTCTTGGTGGTTTTGAGCTAAAAGCAAGGTGAGCTGGCACAAAGCTAGCTCACTATGCTACTTATGCACCATTGAGCTCCTTTGAGCTCCAACCAAGCACCATGAACTGAAGTCCAGCTCCTAGAGTTGACCTAGAGCTGGAGTTAGCTGCTCTCAACTGAAGTGAACTGAAGTCCAGCTACACTCAACTACCAAAGCTGAAGTGAGCTAACTTGAGCTGACTTGAGCTAACTTGAGCTGAAGTCCTGCTACTTTGAGCTACTTATAGCTGAAGTGAGCTGACTTGAGCTAAAGTCCAGCTACATTCAGCTACCAGAAGCTGAAGTGAGCTGACTTGAGCTGAAGTGAGCTGACTTGAGCTGACTTGAGCTAACTTGAGCTAAAGTCCAGCTACTTTGAGCTACTCATAGCTGAAGTGAGCTGACTTGAGCTAAAGGGAGCTACTTCTAGCTGCCTTAGATAGCTATTCAAGCTAGATTTAGCTCAATGAGCTCAAATCCTATCTTAAAAGGATCTTGGTGCGCCAAGAATTCCAACAAACTCCCACTCGCACTAAGATGCTTTTAAACTTCCAGCTCCCACTCAAAACAAAACTCCTTAATCCTTATAGCCGAAATAATCTAGACACTTCTACATATATAGAGTTGTGGGTGCGACCTCAGGCACACACACTAAGTCTCTTCCATTGAGGTTGTTAGACTCTCAATAGAAGATTGTCCTCTCCTCATAGTTTGAACTTCTTCAAACTTTCCTTTGAACACATCAAATTCAAGTGTGTTGCTTAAACACATCAAGCTTGCTTGAACACATCAAGTTATGCCTTTCAGACCCCAGACATATGATACACTTCTTAATCACAATCAGTCTCTTTCTTAGAATTTCAACTCCTTGAAATCCATGATTGTATTAAGCATTGAGTACTCATTTCAATCACTTGTCATTCAATCTAGCATACTACTCACAGTAATATGTGGGCCCAAGATTGAATTTAGTGAACGTGTATCATCTTAATGTCTTTCCTTTTAGCTTCAACTACTTAGGTCAATGAGTTAACATGATTACCCAAAAGGAGGATACTCCAGTCTCATTTCTCTAAGACCTTCGACAACCAATCAAAGTAATCATAATTAACTCAACTTCCTAATAGCAAGCCATAGTCACTAAGAGTCTGATTCGAAGAATCTCACACTAAGCAAGAATAGAGACAACTTGCTTAAATTCTTCTCTGGTCGTATTTCATGGTCATGGAACACTTGGAAACACATCCATTAAAGTTCCATAATACACTTCTAAGGTTTTACTCATGCCACTCCCACTTGTTTTACTCATGTCACTCCCACTTGGAGTGATCTCCATTCCAATTGAGGAGTGTGTCATTTCTCCCTCTTAAAACACCATGAAGTGTACTCCTCTTAACACATAAAAGGAGGACATGTCAATAACCATGAAATTTCTCCATGTAAGCCTTAGCTTACATTTAACATAGGCTAGGATGTACGAATGGTCATACAAACTGAATGCACCAAAGCATTGAATCTTGATTACTCATAATCAAGGCGACCATAAAAGCTAAAGTGTCATGTGTTGGAGCATGACTCCCACTTAAATGTATCATTCACTTAAGTTTCATTTAAGTCTTTAGCCAGTCTCATCCTTAATCTTACACAAAGATCAAGGGCGGATGACTTGTGTGAGAAAGTCATCCTCTGCCTATGTTTGACATGTTCATTTGTTCGTTGTGATTCATAAAATTGAACTGAGTATTTCATAAAATAATCTGTATTATTTCAAAGAAATACATAACATGTGTGACACCAAAGAGGTGAAGTACATCCAACATTTACATTCTTCTAAGACCCATTGCTCTAACATGTCGAGCAAATACAAGTGGTGGCAATGGCTTAGTGAGAGGATCTGCCACCATCAGGTCTGTAGAAATGTACTCAATCCTAACTTCACCCTCTTCAATTGCATCCCGCACAAAGTTATATTTCATGCTAATGTGCTTGGTCTTTCCATGGTATTTGGGGTCCTTGGTATAAGCCATGGCTGCCATACTATCACTGTAGATAGTAATAGGTTTCTCAATAGAAACCCTGGACTCCAAATTCTTAAGGAAATAACCTAGCCAAAGGGCTTCTTGTACAGCTGAGGCACATGAAACAAATTCAGCCTCCATTGTGGACAATGCTGTACAAGTTTGCTTCTTACTACACCAAGTAGTAGCCCCACCATTTAGCATGAAAAGATAACCAGATGTAGACTTGCTGGAGTCTCTATCTCCTCCCCAATCAGCATCAGAATAGCCACGTAAACCAAGGTCTTTACCTTGGTAACAAAGCCAATAATCCTTAGTACCCTTGAGGTACCTTAGGATCCTCTTGACACTCTTCCAATGCTCTAGACCAGGGTTGGAAGAATATCGTGCTAGAAGTCCAACCGCTTGGCTGATGTCTGGCCTTGTACATAACATGGCGTACATCAAGCTACCAATGGCACTTAGGTAGGGGACCTGAGCCATCTCTTCCTTCTCCTTTGGAGTCTTAGGACACAAGTCCTCTCCAATCTTGCAACCATATGCAAGAGGTGTACTCATGGGCTTTGCGTTTGTTAAGTTGAACCTTGCAAGAATCTTATCAATATAAGGTTCTTGAGAAAGGGCCAACAGCCTTGCCTTTCTATCCCTCAGGATTTTAACCCCTAGGATAAAGGCAGCCTCCCCCATGTCCTTCATGTCAAAGGTGGAAGATAACCATCTCTTGATGGTACTTAACAACGCAAGCCCATTACTTGCAATCAGTATATCATCTACATATAGAGTCAATACTGCAAAACTAGACCCAGAAGAGTACAAGTATACACAATGGTCTTCATGCATCATCACAAAGCCATAGCTTGTGATTGCATGGTGAAACTTCAAGTACCACTATCTTGAAGCTTGCTTAAGACCATAGATAGACTTCTTCAGTCTACATACCTTGTCCTCTTGACCCTTTTGGAAAAACCCCTCAGGTTGTCTCATATATATTTCCTCACCCAAATCACCATTGAGAAAGGCGGTCTTTACATCCATTTGATGTAACTCTAGGTCTAGATTTGCCATGATGGCAAGTAATATCTCGATGAAAGTGAATTTTACAACAGGAGAGAAGGTGTCTTTGAAATCAACACCCTCCTTCTGTGTAAAACCCTTGGCCACCAAACAGGCCTTGTATCTTTCGATACTTCCATCAGAGTTCACCTTGATCTTGAGAACCCACTTGTTCCCAATTGCCTTACGGCCTGGAGGAAGATCACTTAGCTCCCAAACCCCATTGAGATGCATTGAATGCAACTCATCCTTCATTGCATTTAGCCACTCTTCCCTTTGTGCACCCTCAAGAGCCTCCTTAATGTTACTTGGCTCATCTATCTCAGATGCAACCAAATTTGCCTCACTATCCAAGATCCACCATTCTTTAGGTGGTCCAAATTTCCTCATTGATCTTCTCAATGTAGGCTGAGATGGAGGCAACTCATGCTCCATCTCTTGAGGCTCAACATTTTGCTCTTGAGTATCCTCAACTCCCTCTTGAACAAAACCTTCCTCTTGGAGGTCTTGCTCATGTTGGTCCACAACAACAGGCATTTCTGGAGCCATTGCTCCATGTGGTTGAGGTACTCCCTCTAGAGTAGGTGCATGTGTCCCAGGTGTCCTTATGACACTTGGTTGATCCTCATCTAGGATCTGGCTTAATGAGGTTAAGTCACCACGCTCACCAACTTTAGGGAACTCATCCTCCACAAAGTTAGCATTCCTTGCATCAAAGATGTTCCCAGTTTTATGACTTATGCCCAAGAACACATAACCCCTAGACTGTTCAGCATAACCAAGGAAGGCACACCTCCTCCCTCTTGGACCCAACTTTCCAAAAGGGTGGTCCGTTATGTGAAGATAAGCTAAACAACCCCAAGGGTGCAAATAGCTTAGGTTAGAAGTTTTCTTCTTCCATAACTCATATGGAGAAAAGTTCACATTCTTGGTGGGTACTCTGTTAAGGACATGAACAGCACACAGCAGTGCATCACTCCAATAAGTGATGTCTAAGTTGGCCTTTGCCATCATGGAACGTACCATGTCCATAAGAGTTCTATTCTTCCTCTCAGACACTCCATTCTGTTGGGGTGTCCAAGGAAGAGTGAACTCCCTTTCAATACCCTTTAAGTCACAAAATGCCTTGAATGGATTTGATGTATACTCTCCACCCTTATCTGTCCTCAAGGACTTAACCTTCTTACCTACTTGGTTCTCAACCAAGTGTACATACTTCTCAAAGCATGCTAAGGCCTCTGCCTTGTTTCTTAGTAGGTAGATGTGGGTGAATCGAGTGTAATCATCTGTGAATGTGATGAAATACTTAAATCCATTTCCGGATTCAACCCTCATTAGCCCACACAGGTCAAAGTGAACTAAACTTAGTGCCTCACTTCTCCTAGTTGCTTTGCCAAAAGGCTTTCTTGTGGCTTTGCCCTCTAGGCATGATTGGCAACTTGGAAGGACAACCTTGGTCAAGGAACCTAGCAAGCCACTCTTGGCTAGCTTGTCCATTCTATCTTGACCAATATGACCTAACCTCTCATGCCATCTTATTTTATTTGTGACCTCTATCACATAGCAACTAGGACTTGCAACAGAATGGTTAGTTGGCTTCAACTCATAAAGCCCATTATTAACTGAGCAAGTGCATACTATCTTATTATCTTTAATAATAGACACATTATTATTAAAGAAGTTAAAGCAATAATTGTACTTCAACATAGAACTTATAGAAATCAAATTTCTACAAATGTTTGGTACATACAATACATCTATTAGATACAAATATCCAATATCTATAGGAATTCTACATGTTCCTATGCCTTCTACTTCCAGCCTGGCATCATTTCCCACTGAAACATGCTTAGCTCCTTTTGAGAGCTTCCTGTAGGCCACAAACCAGGACCTGTCCCGGGCTATGTGGTCTGTTGCTCCCGAGTCTACAATCCACAAAGAATTGCACTCAGTTAGTAATGTACATGACACAACATGTACAACACAACATGGAAGTAGAAGGGTATGTATGTACCTTGGGTGGACCCTTGCAATCTTTTGCAAAGTGTCCTTTATGCCCACAGTTGAAGCACTTCAGCTTGCTTATGTCCTGCTTCTTCTTGAAAGTTTTCTTGGAAGCAGGACCTTTTCCCTTGCCCTTCCCTGGCCCTCCTTTGCCACCACTCTTCTTCCATCCCTTCTGGATAGAGGATGAGGCAACATATGCCTTAGAATGGTCCTTAAGGGCCATCACCTCAGCCTCAAGCAGGAGGTGACGAGCAATGTCATCAAATGACATTATTTGAGGGTTATGGCGTAAGTTGACCTTCATCAACTGCCATTCCTCATCGGGCAGGGAACGGATTATTGCTTGCACTTGTTGCGCATTAGTGAGCACATGCCCTGCTGTCTTGAGTTGGTGGATCATGCGTGACATCTCACGCAAGTGAGCACTCATAGAGTGATCAGCACGCTTCACATAATTCTTAAACCTGAGAATCATTAAGCGTTGTTTCTCTACAGAAACATCTCCATACTTGGCCTTGACTGAGTCCCATATGGCCTTAGCCCCCTCAAGCATGGAGAATTCCACCATAATCTCATCCACCATAGTAGAGAGGAGAGTGACTCTACACATAGAGTTCTTCTTAAGGAATGCCTCATAGGCAGTCCTATCCTATCCCTCAGCAGGAGGCATGATCTCTTGAGTGAGCACATCAAGAGTATCTTGCTCAGTTAAAATGAATTTGACCTTCTGTTGCCAAATTGAATAGTTTTCACCATCCAATTTGAGGTCACGGTTTAATTCAGCAACTATATTCTTACAAGCCATCTACATTGATGCAATTCACATGTTTTAGTTCAATTTACACAACAAGACTCAACAAAGCAACATGTGTATGAAACAACTTCTAACATGCTCATATATGGCAAAAGAGATGCATATAGCATTCAATTAGAAATACACAAACATGCCTTCATTGCTCCATACACATATCCTTCATTAGCCTTATCACAATCATACACATATGTATGATCCTAAATCATGTTCACTACATGCAACATATACATATTCATGACCTAGGCTTTGATACCAATTGAAGATTTCAGGATCTCATGATAACATACTATTATGTTATCTACTCATGTATATGTCACATAAATATTTGTTCATTTGAGTTCAATATGAATATAAGCATGCATCATTCTAATAAGTTTAACATATTTTATGCATTTGATATAACATGTGAGTTTTACATACATATTGTGACAAATAAATCCTAGCATGCTACTATACCAAGGGAGAATGTGCACCTTTCTTCTTGGTTATCTTTGGTGAAAACTTGAGGGAGAACTTGATCTTAGAGGGGCACCTTGCAGCTTGAATTAAGATGAATAATCTCAATGTAATTATTTTGTTAGAATTCTTGGCGCACCAAGATCCTTTTAAGATAGGATTTGAGCCCATTGAGCTAACTCTAGCTTGAATATCTATCTAAGGCAGCTAGAAGTAGCTCCCTTTAGCTCAAGTCAGCTCACTTCAGCTATGAGTAGCTCAAAATAGCTGAACTTCAGCTCAAGTTAGCTCAAGTCAGCTCAAGTCAGCTCACTTCAGCTTCTGGTAGCTGAATGTAGCTAGACTTTAGCTCAAGTTAGCTCACTTCCGCTATAAGTAGATCAAAGTAACAGGACTTCAGCTCAAGTTAGCTCAAGTTAGCTCAAGTCAGTTCAAGTCAGCTCACTTCAGCTTTGGTAGCTGAGTGTAGTTGGACTTCCGTTCACTTCAGCTGAGAGCAGCTAACTCCAGCTTTAGGTCAGCTCTAGGAGTTGGACCTCAGTTCATGGTGCTTGGTTGGAGCTTAAAGGAGCTTAATGGTGCATAAGTAGCATAGTGAGCTAGCTTTGTGCCAGCTTACCTTACTTTTAGCTCAAAACCACCAAGAGACACATCTTTTGTGTAAAGGTATGTCTCTTCATCAAAAGAGATGACTATTGGCTAAAAGAACATGTCCTTTCATCCAAAGGAAGTGTTCCTTGAGTGAATAGACATGTATATTCGCCCATGAGGTGGTTGGGGTGGTTATTGCACCAAGAATGATGTCTTTTGACATCAAGAGACATGTATATTTGCCCATAAGGTAGTTATGGGGTGGTTATAGGCCAAAGGAAGTGTTCCTTGGCTAAAAGACATGTATTTTCGCCATAAGGTAGTTATGGGGTGGTTATAGGCCAAAGCAAGTGTTCCTTGGCTAAAAGACATGTATTTTCGCCACCATACATGACCCTTAGCCAAAGGAAGTGTTCTTTGACTTAAAAGACACCTTTCTTGGTGTAAAGGTGTGCCTTTTGGTCATCTATAAATAGCCTTTAGTGGCTGGCCATTTTAAATACGAATTGGCACTCCATTTGCACCATTTTTCTTGAGAGAAAAGTCTCCTCCTTCCTTTCTTTTAGTGGCCGAAATATTAGACACCATTTTAGAGCATTGTGGGTGGAATTACATTGAGATTATTCATCTCAATTCAAGCTTCAAGGTGCCCCTCTAAGATCAAGTTCTCCCTCAAGTTTTCACCAAAGATAACCAAGAAGAAAGGTGCACATTCTCCCTTGGTATAGTAGCATGCTAGGATTTATTTGTCACAATATGTATGTAAAACTCACATGTTATATCAAATGCATAAAATATGTTAAACTTATTAGAATGATGCATGCTTATATTCATATTGAACTCAAATGAACAAATATTTGTGTGACATATACATGAGTAGATAACATAAGAGTATGTTATCATGACATCCTGAAATCTTCATGAGGAACATGCAACTTAGTCCCTACATCTTTAAGGGTCACACTTAAACCACCTATGGACATTCTAGTAACTCTACAATTTCACGAGGATAGAGCAGGAATCAAGGAAAACTATGATACCTCATATATAATATATTTTCATGCTCTATCCAATTATGCAATAAAACGGGTCACTATGTAAAATGACCAAAATGCACATGTTGGCCAGACTTGCTTAAATGACCAATTTTACTCCTTTTTAGCTACTATACCCTACTAAACCGAGACTCTAGCTTACAAATAACATCCTAAGAAATATAATTACCAAAATAACGTTGTTACTTTAGTAATCTAGTTTTCTTATAGGCAAGCTCATCACACTTCAACCACTTCCTTGTCCACATTTTAACTCTCCTTACATATCCATTTAACTCACTTTAAAGTGGATCTTAGACCTATTCTTAGACCTATTTAAAGGTCACTAATGTCTTAGAATGGTCTGAGAAATATAAAGTAACACCAAAGTGCCCTTGGGAAGCCATTAGCTTCGAGCCTTAATGGGACGTAGTGTCAAGGGCAGTGCTATTGCACATTTGCCTCAGCTCTAGCTCAACCTTCCTAGTATTGCATAGGTAGGTTTGGCACAAGGTGCCAAAGTGTCTCACCTAGGTGCTCTACTTCATGCCCAAGTGCCCCAGTTTGCCCTATTTCACTTCTTCTCCAAACTAAACCACTTAACAACCACTTTCAATAATTCAACACATGCTAGACAACATGTAAATGCATCAATTAAACACTTGAAAACTTGAAAATCTTTTACCTATTGAGGCATCATAAGCCTTGAATGTCATTGCACAATCACAAGCATAATCCACATCTTTGAGCTTTAATGTAACAATTTGACTTCTTAGTCTAGCAATATAATTACTAAACATCAAGAATACTTAATTAACGTTCAATTCAACCAGTGAAACATGAAAACATAGCCGGACCTCTTTCCCCTTCTTGAGACCAAACAAAGCCTCCTTGGACCCCTTATGCACAACTAGCACAAAAACTTGGTATTATACCTTTAAAGGCTAGAGTCAAGCTTAGAAATGAGTTATCCAACCTGTTCCACACCTTACTTTGAATAAAAGAACATCTTAGACTTAAGTCTAGCTAGGGATTAAAGGTTTACCATGGACTAAAATGTGGTTCTTAGCTCCCTCAAGCCCAAGTAAGCCTCAACAAGCCATTTTCCACCAAAAACCATTGGATTTGAGCTCTCTTAAGGTGGGGTTGTGGGAGGAAAGAAATTTGATCGTCTTGAGCTAAAAAATGGCATCTTGAGAGGTTGTGGGAGATAGGAACACAATTCTCTCATCTTATCTCAAACCCTCCTACACAAACACAACACTTTGCCTATTAACTTTAGCTACATGCTCACTTTGGTCCTTACATCTCAAAGCTACTTATTTCTTCCTTCACAAATAAAATTGGAACTAAAGTCAACATAAGATTTCATTTTACTTAACTTCTTGCTCCAATTTCATTTGTGACGTTAAAACAAATTTTTAAGGCAAAATTACAATTTTGCACCTTTTAGCCCTAGTTTGCTCAAATGACCAAATTAGGTTTCCTTTCAAGCATTAAATTCTTTTAATTATTACTTGGCTTGCTTATAGTGTTCTTAACTTAGAGAAAAAAAATAGATTTAAACTCACTTACCTTAGTGATCCAACCTTAAGTGTTGGAGAGCTATAACACTAACTTACCAAGCTTCGTAACCCGGTGGTTCCACTTAATTGCCTGGGGGTCCATAATGCTATACTTGGGTCAATAGAAAAACTAAAACCCACTTAGGCCCCCACAAAGCATCTCACTTTTTCCTTAAGGTGCCTTACTTATCCACCAATCTTAGCTCACTTAAACCACATACATAATTATGCTACTTAAATTAATGGATAATATAGCATAGAAGTGATTTAGGAACTTGTTTGTAGCATGCCTGAGCCTTAGGAATACTTAAGAACCCATTGACTATCACTTAGGAAGCATTTTGGAGCATTTTGGGTATAAAGGGGTGATTCAATCACACCCCCTAGGTTGGTGTGGTCGCAGCACCATTTCTTACCCTTTTCTAGGAAAGGTGCAGTTGTAACAACCAGGTGGCACCGGCACACCTCTAGGTATGGTTCTATTTGTGCCCTTTTTGCCTTCCATCCTTGTTTCCATGCATTCCCACTACCAAGGCACCTCAAATCACACTTCCACCACTTCAATCAACCATGAAATGTATCAATTAACTTAAATTAACTTAACCCTTTACCTTAAATTTAAATCAAAGGAAGATCAAAGCAAACAAGTCACACTAAGCACACTTGACCACAACTTATTTCTCTTAAGTTCAAAGCTTAATTCTAAGAAAAATGAACATTACAAACACTAAATTAAAACCATACCTAACCATATTTTAATCTTAAAACAAACTTAAACCATGGAAAAAAACATACACTAGGTTCCAATTCAAAACTTGAAGAAATGAGCTTAAGAGCACTAGATGGACCAATTTTTAGCTAGAAGATTGATGTAATTGCCTTGAGACCCGAAATTTTCATGGAAAATGGAGAAATTTAGGGGCGTTAAAGTTCAATGGATGTGAAGGGAATAGAGATATGAAAATGGCTTGGAAGAGAGATGATGAATAGTTGCTCCATCATCAACAAATATGCTAACTGTCACACCCCAGGCCTGTGCACTCTCAGTACCACTCACCATTTCTACCCAACAGTTATTTAAACACTCCTATGTTCAGGTGTTATTAACTAACTTTTATTTCGGCCATTGTTGGTTAGGTAGTTTTAAGTCTTTTTTTCTTAAGGTGAGAGCTGAAAGGTGCCCCAAGAGGCTTATGAGTTAATTAGAACAATTACCTGCAGCTTAAGTAAGGCCTAACCACTAACTTGCAACACAAGGCAAGGCTATAAATTAGTAACTTGCAATACAAGCAAGGCATACACTTAATCTGTTAAGTGTCTAGGATGTGTGCTCATCAAGTGTGCTACTCCAATGCATGTCAACAAAGTTGCCCATCTCATCAAGTTTTGGAAATCAATTTTCATGTTCATGAACATTTGGGCAAGTAAAGAACACAAGAGATTCCATACATCAAGCACATCCTTACATATAACATAGCATAACTTGGCATTCAAGCATCCAAAATACTTACACAAAACCATAATTCATCCAAGGCTAATATACACAAAAGTAGCCTACATACAAGTACTATTAACTTGGCAACATACCAAGAGTACCCATTGTCCAAAATTAGCCAAAGTTATGCATTACATTCAAGTTTACCTATAGTACCCAAGAAGCATCTTAAAGACTATATACATGACGATAGTCTGAAGTACTAAACCTATGAACAAGTTCATAGTCATAAAGGCAAACCACTACACTAGAGCCCAAGAACACACATCTATTTCCTCTGCTAGACAAGTCCCACAATCTACTCAAAGCCTGCAAAACTTGTACCTTAAGTTTTGGGCATAAACCATAACCATAAGACTTGTAAGTATAATTCAATTAAGCCAAGTTTCAGTTGGAAAACATACCTCAAGCAATATGTGAACTACTTGATTCACAAGCAAGCAAACCAAGCACTAATCACTGAAGCTCTAAACCCTTGCCTGAAACACAAATATAAAGGGCATGAGTAATTATACTCAGTAGCATTCACAAATGACCATATAAGGTCTATTTAGTTAAGTACAAGACTTAACCTCCACAGCTTACTTAACCTGCAAGAAAACATAGAAAACACAAAAAACACAATATACACATATAGTAACCGAGGCATAATAAGCATAATTAAACTACCTACAAGTGGTTAGCTCACACAAACAAACAATCAAGCACACAACTCACACACACACCACAAGTTCACAATACGCCGAAACCACTAGTATGTGTTCATTATGTCCTTGTACACCTAACTTCACCATTCCAATCCTCCTTCCACTAGAGCTCCGAAACATTAATAAGTTGGCCTCCCTCACTAAAGTTTCTAACACATACCATTAACTTGACTAGCTAGCCAAAACAACAAGAACCCGAAAGTTCTTCCATAAGCCCATCAAGCAACTAAGATCACATAGCACACATGGACTATCACTTAGCTACTCATAACTACTTGTTCATGGAATATTTACCAAGCAAGCAAGTAGAACACGAATCCTACCTCAATAAAACAAAGCTTGAGTTCTCGGTTGTGCTTGAGTATCCAAGTTCGAAATATGTCTTCGAAACCAAAACTTCCTAGCATATTTTGACTATCATTTAATTACTAATATCACTTGATCATGGAAAATTTCTAAGAAAACCAAGTGAATTATGAATCTTTACCTCAAGAACAAGCTTGATTGTCTCGGTTTTGCCTTGAACCTTCAAGAACCAAGCTTGTAATTGAGAATGTGAGGTTCGCCTAACGCTAGAAGCAAGGATTCCAACTTGAACCTTCCTTCAAGCTAACTTCCACTTCAATCTTGCAAGGAATCGACAGCAACCCACCAAGACAAACAAGAACACAAGCCAAACTTGGTCAAGCACTCCAAGAAAGTTTTGATCGAAAATGATGGCTTAATGGCTTAATGGGCACATGCACATCCGGTTATGGCCACATGGACTCATTAATGGGTTAATGCCATTCTCGGCCTTGAACTAACTTGCATGGTTCATTTATCCCTTCAAGGATTCATGGCTCCATTTTAGTCACTACACACATGCACATTTTGGCACAAATTTTTGTTTCTTGGCCGACATTGCCAAGTATTTGTAAAATGGTTGAAAATGGTCAATTTCCCCTTGCATGTTTCGGCCAAATACCCTAGACAATGGCTAATTAAACAAACCAACAAAAATGATGCCATAAATCTTGGTGGGGGACAAGGCTTGACCGGCCATAAATGACACAGCTGTCCTTGGCCCCTACCCAGGAAGCCCTGTGAATGCTGGTCTCACAGTGGTTGCAATTGGCTAGTTGTGTATGTGTGCGGGTTAAATCCCATGATACTAGTTGATTATCCTAGAATATGCAATATGCATGCTCTTCATGCTTTGACTTGGTTTATTGAAACCATAAAACATTAACTTGGCCAAGTAATTTCTACGGAAAATAAATACAAATAGCCAAAGCATATAAAATCAACATTTGTGTAAGTTTACTACACATAACAACTCGTGAGAACATTCATACATAAAGTAGACTAATGCCCTCACCCAAGAGCAACCCTAGAGTCTAGGACTTTTCATAACACAGACTATGGAGGCAACTAAAAGTACTGTATAAATACAAGCCTCTACTGAGATCTCTTTGACTTAACTCCCACCTTGGATATACGTCCCAGTGGCGAGTCTCAAAAGTTCTTGCCCAAGTGCTAGTAGGCTCTACAGCCAAAGGAAGACTTAAGTTAGTATTGTTACTTGACCAACAAGTCAACTAAATATACTCATGTAGACTAGAATCACAAGGATTCTCAATGTTGAACCAGTACACACAAAAGAGCACTACCACGATAATCCTCAATGATTACCCAGCCCAAGAACTTTAGTCTCTGCATAACATAACTAGGGAGTGAGAATTCGACAATTCTCAGTAAGGGGTCTTCCGTGTACTTGCAAGAAAATTACTAGGACTCTACATATGATAATATATGTAACTTGCTGCGAGCTTACACAACATAAGGGTCTGATATATGCACATATAACTAGGCCATCAAGACCTTTCCTCAACTAATCCTCCTCACGGCGCATCATTCCGTGCCTAGCGAGTTCTAATCACTAACCCACTCATAGTAAGCCGTAGCTTACTTGATGCAATCATGTAGCCTTCCCTTAGTCGTTATGCAGGGGAATTATGGTGGAACTTTGTAGACTAGGCCATAAGACCTCCTTGTAGACTTGATGAACAAGGTTTCACCTTGCAACCTTGTGGCTACGGCACAGCTAGGTCGACAAGGGTTCTAAACCTTTCACCTGAGCTAGTGGTACTTAGTTATGTTCTTTTGCAACTTAGTTTCCATGCTTGTTACACAAGCAACCATTAAACCTCACAAAACTCGAGGAAACTCTTACATTTTGTGGGACTTTTGGAAGTCTCGGAGTACCCCCGGAATCCTTGGACCCCAAGATACTCTAAGAACCCCCTTAGGTCTCACTTAGATCATCCTAGCAAAATGTGGAAAATTTGCCATTTTTTTCTGTGGCGACGCGTCGCCACAGTTGGTAACGTTCTGTGACATTTTTCTGGATTAGTGACGCGTCGCGGGCCTCGACCTATAATTGGCGACGCGTCACCAATCTGCAGAAATGAACACATATCAAACATGCTTGGAATGCCTCCAAATTTCATACACTCATAGAACATGCTGCATAGAACATAACCAACAAGCTAATCTATGATGTCTCGTAACATCAATCCAATCCTCTCAAACTTCATATTCCACCACAATTCAACCAAAACCTTTAACTAATGCCATAGCTAAAACCACTCGAATTCTTCAAGAAAACTCAAGCTAATGGCATTAAATGAACTTGAAAACATAACTCCCCAACCTCAACTCTAAGAAACAAGCAAGAATCAATCTCCTTTCCAATCAACCAGGCTCACCAAAGTTCTACACAAGTTCCAATCCAAAAATAAAGCACTAATCACCAAAACTTCACTCTCTAACCAAAACCCAAGCTCCAAACCAAGTAAATAACATGAATTCAATCAAGAACACTTTGCCTACCTCGTTCAAAAATAGGGGATATGGAAAAATGACCTTCCAAGCTTCAAAATCATGGTTTAAAGCTTGAAATGCACTCCTCTTAGCTTATATACTTTGAATTGCACCTCTTGATACCAAGAACACTTGATTCCAAGCTTAATTTAAGAGCAAAATGAGGGTGAGAAGGCTGGAAATGAGATTATGGCAGCCATAGTCTCACTTTCCCTTCTTAAACCCTCACTTAACCCCAAAGGCATCAAAGTATTAAGCTTGTTACAGATAAACCTCCATCTTTGTAACTTAGTCATTCTTGATTAAATTCTTGTTTATTCTTCAAGTTTGAGTTAAAGTTGAAAGTTAAGTTATAAAAATTCATTTTAAAACACTCGGGACTCGTCCCAGCTATTCAGGATGCAAAATTACCATTTTATCCCTGAACTTCGTTTAGTGCCTTATTTTTCTCGGAACTTAGTGAACTTTGCTAAACTTCTCTATTCTTTCTACGTAAACTTGAATTAAGGTTCTAAACTTAATTTAAAACAGTTTACCTTCCTCAATTACCCTTCCCACTAGAAGGTTCATAACAATAAAAGTTACCAAAAGTTGGTCTAATGCTCAACTTATCCTTATACTAATTTGCATGGCCGAAATTGCTAGTTTAAGTTTCATAGTTTCACTTGTAGCACTAGTTTAAGTGTACAACATGGCCCCTAAACTTTGTTTTATGCTATAAAAATCACAGTCTAATTTTTCATGTGCACTTAAAACCCAAACTTTCTTAGTTTTGCACTTACACCCTTATCCTCATTTTCAATCAAGTCCCTCATGTTTATTTTGTGTTTTCTCTGCATTCTTGGCCTAAGCCAAGTACTGAGGGGTGGTCATAACACTAACTACTCCTACTAACACTTTTTTCTGAGCCTTATTTTTCCTCCACCCTCAAAACTAAATTTTAATTCATTTTTTTTGTCACTTAACTCTCTCCTCAAACCATTCCCCTAGTATCACAAATAAATATTTCTTTTGTTCCAAGATTTTTCACTTATGCCATTATAGGACATAATAGCCTAAATTCTTTGTTAGTGCACTTTAGTCCCTTAACATTCTCTTTTGGTTCAAATGGTTAAAATAATTTACGGTCTTAACTTATTTAGTAAAAAAACTTACATGGCCTTAGTTTCTTCAAAATTATGGTTATACCACTGACTTGCCAAATTTACCATTTTACCTTTTTTTCCCATTGGTTCCATTTCAGACTCAACAACTCAATACAACCTTACTTAGCTTGCTTGTCTTGCTTAATAAGAGACTAACTTGAGGCATTTAAATAAAACACCTAAATTAAATGTACTTAACTGGTCAAACCAATTCATTGACTAGGAGAGTCATTGCATCCTAAAATTCCAAAAACATAATGTATTAGTTGCAAAAACAAGACGGTGGATGTCTAGTATTTATTAGAATCATGTATTTAGTTTTAAGAGAAATAATATAATTGATTTAATTATGAAATATTGTAGTGTCTTAGTTTATGTAAATTTGTTATTGAAAAGATTGTAAAATTAAATGTAACCCACGTCAAAATAATCACACATAGAATATTTTCATGAAAAAACATAATTTTTGATAAAATAATAAATAAAAATAAAATTTTTAGTAATTTAAATTCATTAGAATATTAAAAATGATGTCTAGGGTCCATTAGAAGTCATCACAAATCTAAGCTCTGTTTGACTTTTTCATGGGGATAAATCCATACTTGTAAAACACTAGGGTAATATGTATAAAGAATACAATACTTTAGGAGAAATTTTTGTAATTTATCATATAGCCCTAATGTCAAAAATATATGTACTTAGTAGTGTGCCATCCTTTCCCATGGCACCCCCGCACCCTGCTATCTCTATCACTAAAATGAAACAAAAGTGAATTACACAAATTGAAGTAGGTCTTTTGTACAACAAAACTAGATCACAAAGTGAAGCTAAAAGTACAAACCCTTATTCATTACATACAGTTAAAATGCCGATGCCAAACAAACTAATGTAAGCCACACAACATTTAGCGATTTACGCGGAACATAGATCCTTTATTGGTTGCACTGAAAGTTCATTTGAATGTAGAATCTTCAATCAACAACATGGAAAGCAGTGCAAAAGCTTTAACTATTTAACAAACCTTGTTATTTTAACATACCTTCAATTATCTGAATTAAACAAAATTGCACACTAATTTTTAGTTTGTTCTCTAAATTGGGCACTAATCTTTAATTTGTTCTCTATCTTTTTCCAGTCTTAACATTCACAAGATATTATTAACAGATGCATTGATATTTGAATTGTTTTATCTTTTTTCGAGGTCAACCTAGAGAATAATATGCTCAATAGGCAAAGATTAATCTTCTTATGGGAAATACTTTCTGATATGTTTTTAATTTGGTTTCAAAAAATCCAAATACTTGACAATAGGTATAGAACCATTGAATTGCCACAAATAATCTTTCATAATTTCATCATAAAACTAGGCATTAAGAGTTGATAGCCAAACGCTATCGCCTCGATCTAGCCAAACTGCCTGCCACAAGAATGGCCAGAATAACTGGCGCTACCCGAGAAAAGGTGTGATCATGCACCTCGGGAGATAGCCGAAGAGCTCCGAGCCCAGTACGCCAGGAAAACCCGAGGACACTACTCGGCCCCCCAAGGTTGTGAACAGATCGCCTTCGGAAAAGCGGCACCAGACATAGCGAGCCGAACATGATATCCCCGAAGGCGGAACTCCCTGAAACTGGGAACCCCCGAACTGAGGGCTTGTTTCCCGAAGAGGCTCTGTCCGTACCAAAGGACGACCTCACCTAGGGACCTCGGGAGTACGGCAGGAGCATTTATGGAAGCATTTAAGGAAGCCTCTGACACATCCATTCACAGACGCCACAATCCGCCTCAAAAGGCGCACTGCCACGCTGACGCCATCAGAATCACATCATGGCCCGTCTCAGCACATGGCTCAAGGCAACCTGCTACCAGCTATCTGTCTCCTACGCCCAGAAATTCAGGAACATCCGACCGAACACGTGTCGCGATCTGAACGGGCTAGGCGCTCCTATAAATACCAGGAATTAATACTTGGCAGGAGGCTGGTTGGCAAAACACTGCTCCCACACTCTGAGAAAATTATCAGGCGAGACTCCTCAACCCTTTGTGCTATTTTCTCTGCCTTTCTCTCAGCCACCACTGACTTGGGCGTCGGAGGCTACCCCCCCGGAAAAACACTCCGGGGGCCTCCTAACCCTTTGTTTCTGAGCTTTCAGGCACTCTCCTTTGGGCGATCCAATCCACCAGGCGTTCTTCCTCCCAGAAGTCTCTCCTCCAGTCATCATGACTCTGAACGATGAGGCCCTTGGCCATCAAGAGTCTAAATTTATTGAATTCCAAATGACATACATACCGATATTTTACCTCAATGCCCAAATGATGGTAGCCCCTTTGAACTTGAGACTTGAGAAAGTTTTGTTTGATTAAACGTAATTGCGCAACAACATCACCTATGTTCGTCCTTTCTCTAAGAAGTTCAAAAGAGCACTCAACCCAATTTTGATTGTTGATATCAAGCATTCTTGCATGTTTCTACTTCTCGGTACTTAATTATCATGAGGAAAGTCCGGATTAATCGTCTCCTATAGGTTTCTAAGCAAAACGGCTTTTGCAAATTCATAGAGGTTCAACCCAACTTGAAACATCTCATCATTTGGTTTTTGCTCATGAACAACTCTAATACTAGCACTCCATAGTTGTACACATCACCATTTGTTTACACATCCCTTGTCATTGCATATTCTACATTCACACATTCCAATACAATCTTTTTGTCAATAGTAGTTAATCGGTTCCATGTTCAAATTTCACGCAGAACCTACTAATGTAAGATGGATGTGCAAGTAAATATACATGTAAGTAATTATCTAGAGCCATGTAGCTTATTGATCCTCTTATACCAATAGAGCTTCTATTATCGTGTAACAGATCACTTTTAATACTAAGAAGAAATCTCACCAATCCAAAATCACTCAAATATGTTGTCATGTCATCATTGAGGAGAACATTACTTGGCTTGGTATCATAATGAATGAGTGGTGTTGCAAACTGGTTATGTAGATAGTTCAATGCACAAGCAACATCAATTGATATACCAAGTGTCTGTAGCAAATTCAAAATCCTTAGTCTATGGTTCGGATCAGCAAGCTCAAATTTATAGTGCAACCGTTCATCTAGGTTACCATTACTCATGAATTCATAAACTAGAGCCTTAAAATGACTTCCTTATCGATACTTGAGCAGACTGTGAGTATCTTCACAAGATTCCTATGTCTGACATTCCTTAATACTTCACATTCAGCCATAAAATTGCCAGCGAAGGTTGAAGATTTTTACCAGCAAACATTTTACGATTTCCATCAAGAAAGCCTCTATACAAGAATCCAAAACTACTTGACCCAATCAAATTAGTGGAGGAGAAGCCATTGGTAGCTTTGAAGAGATCATGATATGATATCTCCATGAACGGATTATTTGGTTTGCCTGATGTTGATTTGTTCCCCTTCCATCATAACTAGCAAATGAGGATGACTAAAGCAACTGGAATTGCTCCCAACGTGGGAGAAGTGTTCATAATAAGAAATGTTTTCCAATCCTATTAGACTTATGGAAGTTGCATCTGGGCAAGTGCAGTTCAAGTATTCCCCCACAAAGTTTATTATTTCCCACCATATTGACTCAAGTCTTATTTGAAAAATATCCCTTGAGATGGAATAATGCCTTCAAAACAATTGTGTAATAGATCTAAAATATTCAACAACTTCAAGAAATCTAGAAATCTTGGGATTTCTCTTGTAAGCTTATTGTTAGACAAGTTCAAAGTTTGAAGGGCTCTCAATGAGCTCCAACAAAAAGGAATTACTCCTTGGAAGGAGTTCCCATTAATATCTAGTGCTTCAAGACTTCCACAATTGTCAAGAGCAATTTGAAGTTCACCAAATAGCAAGTTGCAAAAAACATCTAGTTCACCACTTCTTTTTAAATTTCCCACTTCTAAAGGAATGTTTCCAACCAAAAGATTGGCACTAAAGTAAATGACCATGGAGAGGGGTGAAAACTTGAATAACTCTAGAGGTATTGAACCATTAAGTTTGTTGTTACAAATATCCAACGCTACCAAGTTCTTACACTCACCAAAACTTGCTAGAATGCCACCCTCCTTATTGTTCTCATCCATAGCTAGTCTGGTTAGTAGCTTTATGTTTCCAAATAAGGTAGGTATGCTCCTTGAGAGATTGTTTCTATGAAAATATAATATCCTGTAACTTGTCAAGGATTCCAATGCTTGATGGAATGTGACTAAAAGGTCTATTTGTCAAGAATGAAAGCCATTCCAAGTTGATGAGATTTCCTATTGCACTTGGAATTCTTCCTGATAGTTTGTTCACTTCCACAGCAAACACTTGAACATTAGTTGACAAGTTGCCTACTCACTTAGGTATTGATCCTCTCAAATTGTTAGAGCCAAGAGTTAGTTCCTCTAAACTAGTTGAGTTAACCAGGGAGCAAATAAAAATGAGATCATTTTCCACCCCATTTCCAATAATGTAAAATGGCATGCTGAAACGCGCGAGATTATTTAGGTTACTGAGATCAGAAGGCAAGAGTCCTGTAAATTGGTTACCTCCAACAACGGATTCTACGAGATGTGTGGCGTTAGACATGGAGGGAGGGTTGCTTCTAGTAAATTGGTTTACGGCTCTATAAATGCCTTCAATGTAAGGCATGTTTGTCACAATTTCTGCAAGGAGGCTGCCCTGTAATTGGTTCTGCCCTGAAAAGTCATTGATAGAAAGGCCAAATTTCTTCAAATTTTTCAGTTGGTCTACAGACTCAGGAATAGCCCTTGTCATTTTATTTCTTACTAGAATGAGTAGTTCCAACGATGTTAAGTTCCCTAGGGAGGGTGGGATGCCGCGTATAAACTTGTTGAAACCCAGCACATGCAACTTGAGATGTAAGAAGCAACTGAGCGTATTGGGGATTTTTCCAGACAAAAGATTCCAATGAAGATAAAGAGGGTTGACCTTAGAGGAGCAAGATATGTTTGAGGGAATCACACCAGCTATGAAATTGTTGCCTAGGCGTAACTATTATAATCCACCCAAGTACCTGATTTCTTGAGGAATTTCAAGGCCAAACGTGTTGTTCTCAAGATTTAGCACCCTTAGGAAGCTCAGATGTGCAAGATGCGGCGATATGGATACAAGTTTGAGGCATTAAGGTGTAGCCCGATGACCCTTCGATGCCGGCTGGTGCAGGTAACACCATGCCACCAGCACAGGTGCACGGTGTCATTCCAAGAGCTCAAGATCCCAAGAACATCATTATTTATCTTGTCCTTGAACTCTCACTACTAGAAAAACCGCATTTAGCGACGGCCATTAGCGACGGCTGGCCGTCGCTAAACATGATATAAAGATGGCACATCGTCGCTAAAACGCCCGTCGCTAATTACTCGCCGCTAATTTTCTAACGACGGTAACCGTCGCTAATTAGCGTCAGCTAAATGTCGCAAAATAGGCCGTCACAAATTTTTCGGTAACGATGTCTGCCGGCGTGTTAGCGACACATAGCCGTCACTAATTAGTGACGCGTAACCGTCGCTAGTTAGTGCTAGTTAGTGACGCATAGCCGTCGCTAGTTAGTGACGCATAACCGTCGCTAGTTACCGTCACTAGTTAGTGACTCGTAGACGTCGCTAATTATTGACGCATAACCATGATTAGTTAGTGACGCGTAACTGTCGCTAGTTAAGGACGCATAACTGTCGCTAGTTAGACGCGTAGCCGTCGCTAGTTAGTGCCAATTAGTGACACGTAGCCGTCGCTAATAACTAGTAAAAATTTCAAAATTGTTGCGACCGCTAGTTCCATTATATGCATCCATACGAATTCAGCTATGTCATGGTCAACAATTTCATCAGCAAACCTCTACTATACGTGTCTATTCCATACAACCCAAACACAAAAGTAGGTAACATTAATCCAAAGTTATGTTATACACTCCCAATAGTCATAAACAAAACAATTGATATTTAGAATACATACAATGTCACAATGTATTTTGGCTAATGTACAACCTTAATAATTATAGTGAAACAAGTTCATGGCATAGATGTAGGAGTCTCTAAGAAAAACTCTAATTCAGCATGAGCTGACACAGATCAATCTTCACAAACTTCCTCGATTAATGCAGTGCTGAAATTTCTCCACATTCCTTACAGGTAAACTGCCATTCAGTACGCAGAAACCAAAAGCCACAAACATGGACATTTGAGGGCCAATAATCTACCAAGAAATAATAGAACTTCAACGCCCAAAAAATGAAAACAAAAAGCTATTTCATCATGCCTACACAAATTATCCCCATTCTCATGTTCAAAATGGTAGATTCTTATTGGGAACATAGGTCTAACTACATAACATTTCAATCTTTTTAGGCAGATATCAGTTCTCCTTTAAATTCTGCTCAGTAAATATGCTATGATTAACATGACTATAAAATAAAAGTAAGCTGATAAAGAAAGGTTGCATGGGTTGACAAGAGAAGCAGAAAGAGGATTTTGAGGATCATATTATAACCAACTAGCAGAAAGAGGGCATTCAACGATATTTTCGCTAAATCCATACCTGTTAGACAAAAACAATTAACAATTAGAGGTACAACACCAATATCTTTAGATATTTAAGGACTTAAGAATTTTAATTGTGTAAAATCCCTGGACTCAAATTTCTCTACTGCTCTGCTCCTCATTATATTCATATGATTGTCCATCTTCATTATTATGTCGGCAGTGCGGTCAATAATATTGCTAATATTCCCACCAATTGGGTCCCAACCATTACTGGCCAATGATAATTCCCCTTCACTTTTCATTTGAGCTTCTGATTCCACTGCCAAGAGCCAAACTCTAGTCTCAATCTCTCGCAGATGATTGAGTGGATAAACACTGACAAGAGTTCCACACGAAGTCATAAAAGATAGATGGCTAGATTAATGCAAAGAAATTAAAATAAGAAATACCCACGGGTTTGAATGGGTTATCACCCCACTTAACCACTATAGAGAAAGAAGCAGCAGTCCGTGAAGCTCTTTAGCTGGGAGATCTTTCTCCACTGCTTCAGCATGCTTAAGGAAACACAAGCCTGCCTGGAAAAAAAAATAACATTTTAGAATACAAGGAGACAAGCAACCAAACAAGATGTGGGAAGAACTTTGAAAAGGCATTTGGATGTAGAAAATTTTCTCATTTTTCTTTTCCACATTTCCTCTGTTAAAAGTTTGAACACATAGCTTGTTTTAAGAAGGTGGAAAACTTTGTTTTCTAAAGTTGGACTCATTTGAAAAAGTGAAAACATTTAAAACAAGTTTCCATTTTAACACATGAGTTCTCCAAAGTTTAGAAAACAAAATTTTGCACATCCTAAAAACAAACTACGCACTCAAACTTTTATCAAAGTAAATTTGGAAAAGAATTGGGAAAATTTTCCACTTTAAATGCCTCATGAGAAAGCTTAAGAATTGGGAAAATTAGTCACCATACTCAACTTTGTTGGTGGCTTGACTGTGCCATTATCAATAAGATCTTAATTGCAAGTACGAGTGTTACACATTTATTAGCAGAATGCTCAACTCCTTAGTGAAAGACACAATATTGACGAAGATTGTAGTGCTTCAATAATAGATTCGGTGGAGGACTAAGGGCAAGCAAATTTAAGAGACCTTTATTCTGATTTAGGAATATGAGCTTTAGGAATACGGACTATAAGAGTAGAATTGCAGGAAGGAGAAAAAATACCATGGATGAAAAAAGCCTTTACACCTTTGAAGACACTTTCCTCTACATCTTCCCAGAAAGTTTGGAATAAAATGCCTGGAAATCCATCTGGTCCTAGGGCTTTTAGGGCCCCCAGCTGAGAAGTAGCCATATTAATTTCTTCATTACTCACCTCTACCATTAACTGAGCATTCAACTTGAAAAGATTAGTGTAATACTGCTTGAACATTGCCTCAATAGTTGCTTCATAATCAATCCGTGCTATCTCTGAGCTTAAGGATTTTGTTAAAAGACCGTCTATGAATTGTGGGAGCATGAAAAAAGGCAATGTTTTTGTCTCCACTAGTAATCCATTGAATTCGTCTTTTTTGATGCCAACATATTTCTTCCCTAGTCCAAAGCCCCTAAATTTGCTTAGTTAATCTTTTCTCTTCCTCAAACAAATTGACATCCTGAAGAGTTTATAAGTGTTTAACCTATTCTAATAGGCTGTCAAGCTCTTTTCGATTATCAAGAAAATTCTACCTACTTCAATTCTTCAGATCTTTCCTACAAGTAGATAGCTAAAGACCAGTTTTATCTATTTCTTCAAAACTCACCTTTTTCTAGGCTTTTTCAATAATGTTTTTGCACTGAGGATAATATGCATTGAGCAGTCAAACTATTTTGCTTAAGAATAGATATCATATGCATGAAACAACCAAGCCTTGGCATAATATTTAAAGATTATGGTTTTCAGTACTTCACCTTGTTACATCACAGTTTTGCAACCAAGTGTCCAACTTCCATAGAAAGAGTGTTATCCTCATGATAATAGAATCAGTTGGACAGTAACACAACAAATCGAGAACGAGCATTAAGGTAAATCACAGATTAAAGACCAGACAACAGCAGAGCAGCAAAATTGGCAGCAAAAATGGTGGATACCATCAAGATCGAAGCGGCGAGGCATGTCGCTGGTGCAATGGCGGCTTCCAGCAACAGAGCTGGGAGCAGGGAGCTCGAGAGCCCCTGGAAAAAGGAGGCATCGCAGCAGAGAGCGTCCATGGACGAATCTAGAGCAAGAACTGACCAAACCGAAAACAGTGTTGACGGGGTTCATGGTGACCTGATTTCTTAGCCGCGTCACCGATCAACCGCTCAGCGTCGGTGAAAGTGACACAAGACGGCGGCGTTCTGTTGCCTTGGTTGTTGGCGATGATCTCAACGCGATCGTGTTGCCAAACACCGACGCACGAGTACGTCGTACCAAGATCGATTCCGATGGCTTGACCGTCACCCTTACCGGCCATTGCTCCGTCGGTGAAAAGAACTTCGAACGAGGAAACGAGAGGAGAAAGGCGAGTGTTAAAGGCGACTGACTGAGCAGAGCTTGGTGCGAAATACTGAGAATGTTAAAATTAAGGTGCCTACCGACGGTAATTCGTCGCTTAAAACTAGCGACTAACACCTGTCGCTACTTAACATATTATCTTAATTCATAATTAAATGATAATATATAATTAAACGGTTAAGTATAATGTCACAATAAACCATTGGTCCATGAATTTAATTTTCATTAAATATTTATCTGATTTTAAGGTACACAATAAAACTTCAGTATATATATTTAAAAAAAATATTTATGTTACAACAAATGACAATTTAGCATAAAAAATAATTATTACATGAGAAGTATTAATATTTTTGGCCTTTTTTTATTTTAGCGACATCTAACCGTCACTATCTTCGTGATGGAAATTCGTCACTAACTTAGCGACGGCAATCAGTCACTAACTTAGCGACGGTAATACGTCACTAATTTAGCGACAGCAATAAGTCACTAACTTAGCGACGGTAATCCGTCACTAACTTAGCGACGGCAATAAGTCACTAAGTTAGTGACGGTAATCCGTCACTAGGTTAAAAAATAAAAAATGTTTAGAGATTTGTATGCTGAATTAATCAAATTACAAATTATAATTATACAATTAAATAAGTGACATATAAAACGATAACTGGTTTTATTGCACTAGATTTAACATAAACAATAAGTAAAATAAAATGTGTAAAATAGATTATTTGTTAATTACTCAAAAAATATTTAGAGATGTGTATGCTTAATTAATCAAATTAAAAATTATAATTATACAATTATAATGTTAGCGACGCATAACCGTCACTAAATTAGCGACGGTTATGCGTCGCTAAATTTAGTGACGCATAACAGTCACTAAATTAGCGACGGTTATGAGTCGCTAAATTTAGTGACGCACAACTGTCACTAAATTAGCGACGGTTATGCGTCGCTAAATTTAGTGACGCATAACTGTCACTAAATTAGCGACGGTAAGCCGTTACTAATGTTAGCGATGCATAACCGTCACTAAATTAGTGACTTTAAGCCGTCACTAAATTTTAGTGACGCATAAACGTCACTAAATAACCGTCGCTAATGTTAGCAACGGTAAGCCATCACTAATGTTAGCGACGAATAACCGTCACTAAATTGTTTGTTATAATGGTAAAGATACAGCAACTTGTTGGATAGAAGGATCTCAATAATGTAAATAAAATTCGTCTAATTTTAAAATTGTTTCGTGAGGAAAAAAATATCTACAATCTAAATACATTTGTATTATATCAACTGAAATAATTTATGTTGTGTGAGAATTTGAGACGTCACACAATTTTCAGCTATAATATTTACATGTTTCTGGTAGTGTACGCATGAACTAATTATTTATATTCAATGAGATAACAATTTATCATAAAAAATGACAGCCACATGAGAACCCAAACTTTTTTTTTATTTTTTTTAGTTTAGTGACGGCCAACTGTCACTAAATTAGTGACGGTACGCCGTCACTAATTTTAGCGACGGCCAACCGTCACTAAGTTAGCGACGGTACGCCGTCACTAATTTTAGCGACGGCTAACCGTCACTAAGTTAGCGACGGTACGCCGTCGCTAACTTTAGCGACGCATAACCGTCACTAATTTAGCGACGGTAAACCGTCACTAAAATTTAGCGACTAATAGCCGTCGCTACTTGTCTTAAGTTAACCATGCCACAGTAATATTATAAAATAGTAATAAATGATTAAGCCTCATGTGACAATAAACTAATGATCCGTTAATTTAATTTTCATTAAATAGATTATTTGTTAATTACTAAAAAAATGTTTAGAGATTTGTATGCTGAATTAATCAAATTACAAATTATAATTATACAATTAAATAAGTGACATATAAAACAATAACTAGTTTTATTGCACTAGATTTAACATAAACAATAAGTAAAATAAAATGTGTAAAATAGATTATTTGTTAATTACTCAAAAAATATTTAGAGATTTGTATGCTTAATTAATCAAATTAAAAATTATAATTATACAATTATAATGTTAGCGACGCATAACCGTCACTAAATTAGCGACGGTTATGCGTCGCTAAATTTAGTGACGCATAACTGTCACTAAATTAGCGACGGTAAGCCGTTACTAATGTTAGCGTTGCATAACCGTCACTAAATTAGTGACGCATAACCGTTAAGCCGTCACTAAATTTTAGTGACGCATAAACGTCACTAAATAACGACGTCGTCACTAAATTAGCGACGGTAAGCCGTCACTAATGTTAGCGACGAATAACCGTCACTAAATTGTTTGTTATAATGGTAAAGATACAGGAACTTGTTGGATAGAAGGATCTCAATAATGTAAATAAAATTCGTCTAATTTTAAAAATGTTTCGTGAGGAAAAAAATATCTACAATCTAAATACATTTGTATTATATCAACTGAAATAATTTATGTTGTGTGAGAATTTGAGACGTCACACAATTTTCAGCTATAATATTTACATGTTTCTGGTAGTGTACACATGAACTAATTATTTATATTCAATGAGATAACAATTTATCATAAAAAATGACAGCCACATGAGAACCCAAACTTTTTTTTTATTTTTTTTAGTTTAGTGACGGCCAACTGTCACTAAATTAGTAACGGTACGCCGTCACTAATTTTAGCGACGGCCAACCGTCACTAAGTTAGCGACGGTATGCCGTCACTAATTTTAGCGACGGCTAACCGTCACTAATTTAGCGACGGTAAATCGTCACTAAAATTTAGCGACTAATAGCCGTCACTTGTGACGGAACGGGGCCCCAGTGCCCCTAATCTTGTAGGCTCTTAGGGATTATGAATCCCACTAGTTACTATTGGCTAACTATTACTCGTCAATATAAATTAAAACAATTTATATGCAACTAGTTGCTTAGCCTACTCGGATTAAGTTATGCATGCTTCTGACTTGGCAATGCAACCGAAATTTAAAAGTCTTGGATTAAAACATTGCTCGAGCATTTCATTAAAACATACTAAAAACGTACCAAGTCATTGAAATACTAGTTGCTTTGACTACAAGTAACAGTTTGTGCATACATTACAACTCTAGCATGCACCCAAAAGTAACAAGATGGATTTACATCCTAATGTATCCTATTAGAGGCAACTTACTTAGTACACAAAGTACTATGTACAAGAGACAAAATTTAATAACTACTAAGATCAACTACTTGAGCCCACCTTGAGCTAAGTTAAGCTAAGCTCCAAGTGTAGCCCTTCCTTAAACTTGTTCTTGTGTACTCTTGCCTCTACACTGTAAAGGCACAACTTGGTTAGCACATAACTTGTACTGCAAGAAACTAGAATCGCTAGGATTCTTAATAAAATACCTGCAAAACAGAAAGCTTAGGCCTCAGCTATCACTTCAGTGATTAGGCCCGGGATTAGATCCTGCACAATAAAACTTAAGGGATGAGTACTTGAAAGTACTCAGTAAGGATTCCCTTCTTAAATACCTGCAAGGAAAAATGCAACAGATATGCAATATGGCAACCAAGCAATCAAACATGCAATTCAAATAACAACCAATCAACAAAATATAAGATATGCAATGTATGGATGTATGATATGAAATGCAAGAAATGCACACAATAAATGCACTTGGGACTTTCTGCACTCTAAGTGCCTTAATTCTTGCCGTGAGCTCAAATGGCTGAGGTACTTGAGATACTGGCCCTCGTATCCCGGACACTTTACCTCAATTAAGTCCCATCTACGGGTTCTAGAGTAGGTCGTCACCTATCTCAAACTTACCCGCCTTTACCCTTAATTTATTGTACAGGGTAGTCTTCCTATGTGGTTTAACTAGTCAAACCCTCAAGGTTTAACTCAAAATACTACTAGTGGCTCACTTACCAAACCACATGGTTCGGTTGGGATCGACTTAGGTTTTTCTCCCAATTGACCATATGTAATTGATACTCTATACGGCCAATAAAGAGTCTAAAAACCCACTTAATCCCCTTAGTGCTCATTCAAAAGCTTAAGCACTTTGAATTACTTAGCCACCAAGTCACATTTCTTTATCCTTAACCACACAACTTGACTACCTCTTAAATAATGCACAATTCCCGCCTTAGGAATGAATTCTAGACCCAACCGAGGCTATGGGACGTCTTAGAATAGCCTAGGGTTAGAAACCGAGAGTCTAAGTTAATCTTAGGATGGCCGGAAATCGAGGCCAAAATTGCAATTGGCAACGCGGCGCCAAAGAGTATTTGCTTCTGGCGACGCGGCGCCGCCGAACAAACGTTCTGTGTACATTTTCGAATTCTGGCGACGCGTCGCCAACTCGCGTCGCCACCGGCGACGCGTCGTCAATATGGCGTCGAGCTGGGCGACGCGTCGCCAACGCCTTACTCTGCGTTGCGCGATGTGTGCGTTCTTGTACACAACCTACTCAAACTCTCTCATTTCTATACCAAACTCAATGGGTCTTGTTCCTAATTCATCCCCACACACGAAACTACCAAACCATGAATTATTTGAGCTTAATTACTTGAACCCTTACCTCAATTTTGCCACACAAGCAAGCAATCAACAAAGCCTCCTAAGCTCAATCAAGCTTCCTTGAGTTCCAAGTCTAAAACCAAAGCAATTTGGCACCAAAACCAATCAAACTAAGACCATTTCTAGCTCTAGAAACAACCTATAATCACACCAAATGATCTCAAGAAGCTTACCCACGAAATTGGATTCCAAACAAGCTTCCAAAGATCAAATGAAGCAAGAACACCTCAAACAAAGCTTGGTGATCTTTTCTAACACCTTGGGCACCCTTAATTTGATGGAAATTTGCAAGAAAATGCTAGTTTGAGCTGCCAATTTGAGAGAGGAGAGGGAGCTACGAAATTTTGGAGCTTGAACAAATGACTAAGTGAAGAAGAGAAGAAGAAAACTTAGCTTTTAAGCTTATTAAGCAACTTTTCTCTCCCTTGCACTTAAGTCCTCATACTTTCATTTGTTTCACATAGCTCACCAACTCACACTCCAAACTCACTTTTCTTTGCTTTAAAGCATACTAAAAGCTTCTCAAACTAAATTTTCTTGAACACTTTAGCCACTCAAGTTCTAAATGGCTCAAAAGAACACTTAGTGCCACAAGTTGTCAAAACTTACTAGGATGATTCTAAAAACTAGAATAACTAATGGTCTTGACTTAACGATGCCGACTTAACTATGCCAAATCACACTTAGGAACTCACTTACTTAATTAAGCTTATCTTACTTGCTTAACAAGGTGCTAACTTGAGGTACTTAATTTAATAAACACTTAATCAAAGTTTAATTTAATTTTCATTAAATAGATTATTTGTTAATTACTAAAAAAATGTTTAGAGATTTGTATGCTGAATTAATCAAATTACAAATTATAATTATACAATTAAATAAGTGACATATAAAACAATAACTAGTTTTATTGCCCTAGATTTAACATAAACAATAAGTAAAATAAAATGTGCAAAATAGATTATTTGTTAATTACTCAAAAAATATTTAGAGATTTGTATGCTTAATTAATCAAATTAAAAATTATAATTATACAATTATAATGTTAGCGACGCATGTCGCTAATTTAGTGATGTATAACCGTCACTAAATTAGCGACGGTTATGCGTCGCTAAATTTAGTGACACATAACCGTCACTAAATTAGCGACGGTAAGCCGTCACTAATGTTAGCGACGCATAACCGTCACTAAATTAGCGACAGTTATGCGTCGCTAAATTTAGTGACGCATAACCGTCACTAAATTAGAGACGGTAAGCCGTCACTAATGTTAGCGACACATAATCGTCACTAAGTTAGCGACGCATAACCGTCACTGGAATTTAGCGACTAACAGCCGTCGCTAAAGTCTCACCGGAATATTACCGACTATTAATTAGCGACGGTTTTTTGCCGTCGCTAATTCAGCCGTCGCTAAATTCGATTTTTCTTGTAGTGTCTAGCAATGCTTGGCAATCGGTTTCAGTCCCAAGAAGAGAAGTGCCCATTGCTAGACACAAATAATAAGCAAGAAAGAAGTAGGAAAGCGAAATAAAATAAAAAAGAAGAGATCCGTCAAGGCAATCTCATCGTCTGCAAATTAGTAAGTGTATTTTAATATCTGGGTGTGCAACTCATGCACCAGAACCCAGTTTTAGCAAGAATTAATAGGGCAACCAGAATGAGAAAGAGGGAAAAGAAGAAAAACCAAGGCTTTTCCTTCAACTAATCCACGGACAACATAATTAACATGACACTATTGAATTTTCTTTTAATCTGCAAAGACCATAACTAGTAGGAGGCTTCAAATTTTCAGAGTCGTCTTTCACTCAACATCCGGAAAAGACCATTCGTTTGGCTTGTCAATTTTCTTGCGGTCATGCTCGTGGAGCTTCGACATACAAGACCAGCAAAAGACCTGTTCACTTGACAGTTCTCCAACACTACGAGTACCTAAAAAACGAAAACCAAAAAAAGGTGAACTTCATCATTTGTCTCTAAACTATATCCCGTATTACAAAACTGTCCTGAAATATTGAATACAATAAATCTATCAGTAAAGTAACAATTCATTCCAAAATTGATCTTCCTTTTGCAGACATCTGTTAGGCGTCCAACAAGCAAATATCAAGTGTTGAACTAGAGTACGAGTATGTGAGGACACCAAAAAAGGAAAAAGAGGAAATCATATGGAGACATTTTTTCTTTTTACAGAGGTGATTCGTTTACTAAACTTTGAAAATCAGTTTAATATTGCACTAAGTATTCGGTTACTTCGGGAATAGATTTTCAAAATCAAATGAATACAAAATTTGTTACGTTCTTTACTTCGGGTTAGGGACAAATGGTGCAAGTATTGTGACAATTAGTCTATGAAACTAAGTTTTGCGCATCAAACTACAAGGTACCTTAGATGGAAAGTTAAAACCTTGGAAAGAACATTTTATTTGATATCTGAATTGATAATGCAAAAAGATATGTCTGTTTTTCTGGTAAAGAAATCAAATGAAACCTAATAACATCCAGGAATCTCAGTTCAACAAGATCCACAGAAATGATTTAGTTTTCATTTTGCATATAATTAAAGTCACCTTTTCGGTACTGTTGTTCAGTTGGTAAAACCGAAAGCAAAATTTTCATTATTGATTCATATTATTTCCTTTGCTTTTAGATTTGAAAAGATTTGCTTTTATTTTGACTTGAATTTATTCATATTATTGTTTGTTAAAAAAATTAAAAAATATATATGTTTAGAAACCTAATGTCTTGATTTATTATTCATATATAAAGATTTTTAATTTATATATTAAAATATTAAAAATAAAAAATCATAGATTAATTACAAAAATTTCAGGATGGGAGAGTATGAGATTCCAATTGAATCACCCAGCGGCAAGATAAGTATAGATTAGAAAGTTGGATTGAAAATTTCGCAGGACAGATGGAAAAATTTACGAAAGTTGATAGTGGTTTGATTTTCATCCTCCGTATTGTTGCAAATACAGTTGGATTCTTTTTTTGGTTGTAAGTGGCTTTCAACTAAGTACTGTTTTTAGCTCGTATAAAATGATTGTAGGGTAGCTTGGAGCTTTAGCGATTTAATCTTCATCATTAATAAATTATCTAAAACTATATGTTGAGGATGTGCACAAATGCCTTATCCTACATAATTGAAAAATGTCTAAAGTGGGATACATATATAGTGGTGGTCTCTTAACCCATATGTTTAAACTTTTTGGAATATTTGTAAGGTCATTATCATATGTAATATTTGGCTTGATAGATCTCTCTGATTCTAACCTTCATAACAAGTGAGATGCTGGTGTGTTGGAGTTCGGAGTGGTGGTAGCAAGTGACTTGCCTTATATGGTTGAAAATTGTCCAAAGTAAGATCTTATACATGGTGATGGTATATTGTCCGACAAACTCAAGCTTTTAGCAACATGTGTCAGGCAGTTATCATATATGGCATTTCAGTTGATGTATCTCTCCACTTTAGACCCCCCCAACACTATGATATCAATCTCAAAAACTCTTCCCATAACGGTGCCAATACATAACACAGCTTATACAAGAAAGAACGAAAAGCTCAATAATGACCTTGACTTTTCCTTCAATTCGTGAGAACCATAATTAAGAGTAAGAAACTTCAAATTTTCAAAGCTTTCACTTATCACTAGGGAAAGACCATAACTATTATTGCTTCGAATTTTCCAAGTCTTCCACTAATTACTCGGGAAAGACAGAGTGTTTATTTGTACCTGGCAATTTTCTTTCGGTCATGGAGTTTTATTGTACAAGACCGATACTTTTGCAGTTAAAAGTTATACAACATAAGCTTTTCCTAAGTAACTTGTTCACGGGGTTTGTGAATTGAAGAGTCTTAATTTATCCAGAGCTTGAGCGATTTTGAGTGAAATTTAATTTAGTTTGAGTTTGAGATAGGGCCAAGATATCAATTTGATACATTTCGGAGTCAAGTTCGAGCTAGATCGACCTTAGCCTTATCAAGCCTTTTGCCGTTATTATAAAATGTTTAATCACACTAGTCCCGTTGAGTTAGGCCTTGATTGCATACAGCCCCTGTAAGTTTCAAGACTTTCAGTTAGCCCCTGATTGAAAGAATACCATTATATATAGGATTATTACGTACCCGCCTAAAGTTACACAAACACTTACATGTAGTCACTAAGGTTTGAAATGTTACAATTATTCCTTAATTTTATTTAGCCTATTGGGCTCTCTAGTTGGGCTAAGCTCAGACCTACATTTTGGAGCTCATTAATCTTGAGCTCAAGCTCAAACCAAGCCCATAATTATTAAGCTAAACTCGAGCATCATGTCGCTCAGACTTGGCTCGGCTAATTAGTAGTTTGAAAAAGTCACATGCAGAGGTCGAGTAATTAGTGGGAAGCGGAAATTGGGTTAAAAAAAAAAAGTAAATGTCTAGTCGCACCAAGTTTCTCTAGGGGACTACATTGTTTGTCAGTTGCACTAATATTTTTTATAGAATAAATTAGTTAGTAAAAACTCAATTCATCAATTTTTTATTGAACTATTTCAGAATTCACAAATCTTGAAAAAATTCTATCTTTTAGTGTATTTTTTCCAATAATTTCCTTGACATGTTTTCCATAAATTTGAATAAGTGGAAAAGTATTGGAATAATTGAAAATATAATTTTATCCTAGGAAATAAATTATGTACTCGCAGTTCAAAACAAATCTTTTCCACTACACCAATAAACAGTATGGATGTGTCAAATCTCTTTACATCCAAACAAATATGTGAGCTCATAAGTAATTGCACCTATCACAAAAGTATAGCAGTGACAATTATTAAGATTGTTTTTTCCCTTGGAACGAAGATTGTCTACTATACTTAATATCTCCCTATTATCTTGTAGGGTTTCAGGAGCTATAAAACATAGCAGAAATTAACTAAAACCTTCCAGAATCTAAATGGAAAGGGGAAATTAGGTGTTGAAAAATTTATACCTAAAAGGTTGAGATTTTTCACCTAATTATTGAGCCGAATTACAAAAACTTGAACAGTTGGCGTGTTCAAGCTTTCTACGGTATCCACATAAACCACTCGGATCACCACGCCTCCACCATATCCTGGTAGGTGCATTTCTCTTATGCTCACAGTGCTAGCTTGCATCCTCCATGTAATGACATGAGGAGAGTGCGGCTAGAACTTTCAGAACCTTTCTGATTTCTTCCAAGGGAGGTAGCTATGACAATAATCACCATATAATATATATATATATATATATATATATAGTGAAGTGTAACTTCCATGCCAAGCAGGTTTCATAACCCAAATCTGATTACGCCTAATTTTAGGCTTAACAATGACTCAACTTTTGCGTCAATAATTAATCCAAAATTATCATGAAACCAAAACCAATAATTTGGCCCATGCACACAAAAATAATTCAATTGGCTCTAAGAGTGAAACTTTATAGGCTCCAATCACATAGGCGATAATCATAAATCACATTTATGATCATAAACAATGAGCGGTGTCTAGCAACATATCATTGTTACACAAGTGATAAGATAGTCGGTGATTTGACTAAACCTTTATGATCAGTATTCGTATATGTTATCATCCATGTATCCAAAGATATCAAGTTCGAGCATGAGACATGGAATGTGTCATTCTCGTGTAGCACAATTTTTGGTTTCTTGATTCTCAAAGAAATTGACTTAAACTGATGACATTGATATTCTATATTAACTCATCCAAGCATGATCATGCATTTCCTCAGTCTCACTCAGTCAAGAGAGCTGAAGATATGACTCCTGTTACATAGAAAATACAAATCTCATCTTAATCATACAAAACTCTCTGCATGATATGTGACATACCCAATGACCACTTTCATGTTCACTCAGTTATAAGCAACAAGGGGAAGAATCAAAGTATGTGACTCACATATAAGGAACCTTGATGACCTTAGGTCAAAGGACTACATATACCATGATCATTATGAGAATCAGTTATAATATTCATATAACGATCTATGTAGCATTCTCATGGCGGGAAGCTCCAATACACAAGTTCTCCAACTTATATCGATATGTGGGCTACATATCTCATATTAGTCATCACATATGCTAGTCTTTATGTGTTATTGCAATTCACTCCATAATAATACTAAACTAGGGACATTTACGAATACTATTATTCCAATGTTATAATTATGTTTGATTATGCTATGCAAAAACAAATAACAAACACAACTATTGAAATAATGCCTCAATAAAATATTATGACTCAATGTGCAAAGTATAATAAACTCATAATTGGCTTTTGGGCACAACGCTAATATATCTAACTAGCAATTGAAGAGGCATTGTTTAATTAACTACTCTAAATTAACTAAATTAAACTAATGGAGTAAAATAAACTACTAACTATTGGCAGACAACAGAAAACAATTAAAACAATCAATGATTAGAAACCTCATACTTATGATCGAATCACCATAGAACTTCTTTTGTGTTGCTTTTACTCTGGTTTAATAGGATTGTGATTGACTTGGACTGTGGAGTACAACCTAATGTAGATTAGCTTTCTATTATTTCCTTTACAATAACCTTATTTTTAAGTCACCGATAAGATGTCTAGGCCTACCACTGTTCCTAAGAATGCATTACAAGTCCTACAACGCACTACTAGGTTTCATCCTAGTCCGAAGATATTATATTGTACCTACTACTCTTGGTTACGATAATACCACTTTTATCTAACGGTGATCCATAACAAAATATAGGATACCATCTGACGCAAGTCCATCATCCCCCATGGAATTAATAGACTAGCTACTATTAATCAATACAATAAAGAACATTCGATAAATTACAAGAAAAACACATAATCATATTAAACCAGAAATAATCACAATCAAAAGATCATCCTAGGGTTCATCTACTCTAAGCATGAGTAGGAAGTGTTTAGCTTATAGTGTTGTAAAATAAATACCAAAGAATCAAAAGAAAACTAATAAAAGAATGATCCATGACTGAATTTCTTCTTCTCCAAGAAATCTTTGATCCAACGCTCATAAAATATTGTTGATCATCAAAATTGCCTCTAGCAGCCTTCCTCCATGAAAAACTCTATTTTTCTTTACCAATCTCTAACTCTCTTTCTGTTCTTTTTTTTTCCCCTAAATTAACTCGGGGAAACCATAAAATTTTGGAAAATAGGGGTTGGTACACGACCGTGTAATAGGCCGTGTTACCCATTTAGAACTTAAAATCTCACTTATTGGAACATGGTTTGGAACATGGGTGTATAAGGCACTACATGGGTGTGTACAAAGGTGTGTAAGCTCTCAAACATCAACAAAGCTTGCAATTCAGCACCAAAACTTCACCAAAATCCTTCCCAACTCACATGAACCTAAAATATGACTTGAAAACAAACTATGAACTAATTAAGCACCATATCCTAGTAAAAAATAAATCAAAAGACAAGCAAATACATTGGAAAAGCCTATAGAAAACATAACTAAAAATGATCATATCATATTTTTCCACCTGTGGCAACGTGCAGGTTTTCGGGAGTTGCCACCAATTGGTTTTCACTCAGGTCGATTGGACACCTAAAAAATTGGTCTGCGAGAGTTCGGGGGTTCGGGAGTACGGTTACATTAAAATAACTTTATTTTAATGCCCAAAATTGGTACCTTAGTTGATTTTAATTTTTCTTTGCTTGCTTTTAAATAAACTTCAGTTAATTTTCAAAACAGGAACTTTAACTAAATTAGTCGGATGTGGATTTTTAAATTAATGTGGTCTTCAAAATCTTTGGTAATTAATTTGTATAATTTTGTAGTAAACTCAACGTTTACGAACCATGGATTTTATTGAATCACCCAAACACGGAATTTGATGAAATTTTTAATTAATTATTAAATATTTTAATTAATTACTAATCCATATCATAAATTCTACCGAATTATTCGAATATGGATTTTTATCTAGATATTTAATTTTTATTTTTCAAACCGTGAATCCTGTCGGATTATCCGGATATGGAAATTAGTAATTTAAATTTTTAATTTTTATTTTATTAAATTAATTATTAATTTATCTTTTTGTCATAATTTTTATGATTTTTTTTATTTTTAATGTTAACTTATTTTAATTATTAATTTTTTTTTTATTTTTTTTCATTTTTTTTATTTCTTTTTTTCTTCTTATTTTTTTTTTTTTCTTTTTTTTTTTTTTCTTTTCTTTCTTTTCTTTTATTCTTTTTTTCTTTTCTTTTTCTTTTTCTTTCTTTTTTTTCTTTTTTTTTTTTTTCTTTTTTTTTTTTCTTTTCTTTTTTTTTCTTTTCTTTTTTTTTTTTTCTTTTCTTTTTTTCTTTTTTTGTTTTTTTTTTTTTTTCTTTCTTTTTTTTTTTTTTTTTTTTTTTCTTTTCTTTTTTTTTTTTTTATTTTTTTCTTTTTCTTTTGATTGTTTGGTGAAAGATCTTCTTTTTTTTCTTTTTAAGTAATTACTTAATTTATAAAGGAACCAAAAAGTAATTATTTAATTATCTAATATCAAGATTTTTTTAATTATTTAATAAAGAGACCAAAGAGTTATATATTTTTCTAAAAAAAAAGTCTTGATATTCATATATTTTTTTATTTTATTTTGTTCTTTTTGTTTGATAATAGTTTTCTAATTTATAAGTCTAAAAACTTACATCTAATTGATAAATCTAAAATATATACTAAAAAATTTAATTCTCCTTTTTTTTTGTTTGAATTCATTTGGTTATGATTTTTTTGTTAACTTTTTGTTGTTTTTAAAGAAATAAGAAAAAAAATATGTGTTCCAAAATAATAAAAGGATGGGGGCTTTGTTAAAAATAAAAATAGATTTTTGATTAACACTAAAAATAAATGGAATAAGGTTAAGTATTCACATAAGAAAAACTCTTTTTTTTTTATTTGTTATTATTATTTTTTTATGACTAAAAGTGAAATAAGTGAAATAAGTTTAATCATTCACATAAAAAGATAAAAATTTTATAAAGTAAAATGCCAGAAATTAAATAAATAAAGAAAAGTTGAGCTTTTTGCCATTCACTTAAAAAATAAAAAGGTAGGAGGTGTAACATTCCATAAAAAAAAAAATAAAAGTGCGTAATTAAATAATTGCAGAAATTAAATAAATATGGAAAAGTGGGGTTTTTTGGTCATCCACTAAAAAAAATAAAAAGTAGGAGGTATAACCTTCCATAAAAAATAAAAATGCATAAATTAAATAATTGTAGAAATTAAATAAATAAAGAAAAGTGGAGCTTTTTGGCCATCCACTCAAAAAATAAAAAGTAGCAGGTATAACCTTCCATAAAAAATAAAAGTGCATAAATTAAATAATTACAAAAATTAAATAAATAAAAAAAGTGGGACTTTTTGGTCATCCACTAAAAATTAGGAGGTATAACCTTCCATGAAAAAAAATTAAAAAAAAAGAAAAATAAGAACAAATAAATAAATCACACAAAAGTTAGTGTTAATTCTGCAAAATAAAAAGGTTAGTGACTTGAATGAAATAATATAGAAAGATAAAGGATTAAAACAGAATTTTACCTAAAGAATAAAATTTTAAACTTCCTGTGCGACGGGAGATAGAAGCGACGGCGACGGCGAGCAAGGGGAAGTCTGGAGGCGGCGATGGCGTCGGCGGCGAGGAGGGGGAGACGGCGTCGGCAGCAAGGGAAGGGGGAAGAAAGAGAGAGGAGAACAACGGTGAGAGAGAGAGAATTTCGGCGGAAGGAGAGGAGAGGGGGAGACGGTGTCGGCATGCGACGGAGGCTGCGAGACGGCGGCTGGAGCGGAGAGGGAGGTACGGCGAGCGACGGAGGTGGTGAGACGGCGGCTGGAGCGGAGGAGGGAGGCACGGCGAGCGACGGAGGGTGACAGGCGTGAAAACGCGCGAAAACGGCGAGAGAGGCTAACGGCGAAAAGAGTTTAGGAATGAAAGGTCAGGTTTTTCTTTTGAGTGAAGAGGCAGACGCTAGGGACTTTTCTATAGTTTTCTCTTTTTTTTAAAAAAACGGGGACTTGGATTCCCTTAATTAAAAAAAATTCGAAATTTAATTAAAAACAGACTTATCTCTTAATTTGGTAAAATGACAGTTTCAGTCCTTTATGTCTCTTTGACTTTGGGGATGTTCCTGAAACTTCTGATTGAGACAATTTTATCTTTTTCTGTCAATTTGGGCCAAAAACGTCTGTTTGGCCCAAAAATGACATAAAAAATTACCAAATTCTCCTGAAATTTTCCAGATTTTTTCAAAATTTCCCAAATTTCTGAATTTTGTCATTTTTACCCCATACTTTTCAATTTTGTCATTTTTTATGGAGTTTTCTTTTGTATTTCATACATACATATATACACACATATTTCATTTTTAACTAAACCCTTATAAAACAAAATGTATTTTAAACTAATTAACTTAATTAAAAAAAATTTCAGTAATAATAATAATTGATTAATTAATAATTAATTAATAATAATAATAATTTTTTTTGGATATACACACATAGATATTAACTTAAAAAAATGCCCCCCCAAAAATTTTTAATTTAATTTTCTCTTTGTATAATAATCAATTAATTAATTTTTTATTATTTTTAATTATTAATTTTAATTTTTTATTATTTTTTTTTAAAAAGAGGGTCGGACAAAATTGGGTGTCAACAGCTGCCCCCCTTTACATGCTTAATGGGACATGATGTGTGCAAAGTCGTTACCAAATTTCGTCCGACTTAGCTAGGCATTGAGAACCTTCTCGCCGCCTAAACCCTGAGGAGAAAAACCTTTTCCTCCTCCCTTTTGAGGTTAAGAAAC
>SMDT01001322.1:0-97696 GCA_005392925.1 Aquilaria sinensis | reverse complement strand
TTTACCAAAGGGGTATTGCTTTTTGGATTTTCATCATGTAAGAGTTACGGTTACAGAACAACCAGATGGGTATGACTGTGGAATTTTTACTTGTATGCTAATAGAGAAGCCGGAGTTAGCCTTATTTTTCAATAGTGAAACAGTATGTTTCACTCTCCATTCACTACTTAGGTATATCTGTTCAATATCATTTTCTAACATTTTTGTGGTGTTACAGTTGGATAGCCATAAACAATAATGTGATTTACTGGTTAAAATTTTGTGCGGTGAAGATAACAGTAATGCCCAGCTCCTAATAAAAGTAGCCACATCGTGGCATGAAGTACAAGTAGTTGAACATGCTCCAGTGCTAGTTGATGTTAAAGATATTCTCTCATTAGGTGATACAGATGTGCGACTCGATGAGAAGTGAAGAACATGTGCTACTCAAGTAAAAATGTAAAGGCACTAAGAAAAAGATTGATTACGTGATTGAGTTCGTTAATGTGTAAGACACATATTTTTGGAAACTGTCCATGTTTAGATGTTTCCAATGAAAAACCAGCAACGAAATATTAAAAGGCGAAATGTAACCAAGAAAACCGTTAAGAAATAGATAAAGGCGACTTTTGAGAATAGAAAAGCGACAAAATATCATTTATGTCCTTTTTATTTTTTCACTTTTTTAAAATCTTCATCACATTTTTGGAATTTTTATCGCCTTGCTAAACTCTTTGTTGTTTGTTATATTTGTTTTCGCTTTTTGAAATTATTATAGCTTTTGTAAAATTTTTGTTGTTTTTTTTAATTTAACTGCATTATCAGAAAACTAACTGATATATTAGTGGTCGAATTTTAGGGGCATTACACGGTTAGGGCTACTTTATGAATCATTTAACCCATAATTGATACAACTCGTATGTAGTTAGGGGTCCTTTATGAACCACATTCTCTAAGAAATTAATCGATAAATTAGTTTTATTTTTTATTTGTTTGTATATCCATTTATTTGGTGTAAAATCATTTTAGTATTTTTTAAATTTTAATTAAGTATGCAAGAAATAGGCAAAATGTCAAAATTCATTAAATTTGGTTATAAAATGTTTTAATTTTGGAGATCAGAAGTTGTGAAACACTAAGCCATGAAGGTGGGGTTATGTATTTGTTTTGAAAGATATGGAGCAACGTATAAGTTACATTGACCATAAGGGAGATGTTGTCATTAACCCTTAAAGGATAGGACCCCCTTATTAAATTTCTCCAACTCTCATTTGAATTTTTACACCTACCCCTCTGTAACTCAATTATTTAATGTTCCTCCATTCTTCTTTGCTCCCATTGCCCCCAGGTTCATCTTTCCCTCTCCTTACCTTCCATATTCCTACCTTTTATCCCCAAACAATGTCCCACGGTGCTACTGGAGACTTTGTGAAGGAATTACCATGTGATTTCAGGACATCCATGATCAAAAGACTAATGCCTCAAAAGAAATTCCAACCCTCAACGACTATCTACTTAGACCTAAAGTCCCACGCTTCTCGCCCTTTACAGCCGGTATGTTTCAATTTTAACTACTAAATTTGTTGGGAGATATTATATGTAGGATGTTAGGAAATCAAAAACTATTTTAAAAAAACATCTGTGAATGAATATTGTGAATAGACAGAGATAGGGATTTTGTTATAGAATTCTTGTGTATTAGGATGGTGATTTGATTGAACATCAAAAGAAATTTGTAATGTAGAATGACAAAAAAAAAAAAGGCAACATGTTATGTAAATAGGTGATAACAATTTAAAAAAGCCGATTATAATTTTAAAAAGGCCATAAAGATTTCAATAAGGCAATTAAAAAACAAAAATATGATAAATATGTCAAAAAAGTGATAAAATAAAAACTTCCCAAAAATGCATTAATATTATTTAAAAAAGCAGAACAAAGTAGAAAAGGCTTGAAGAATTTTAAAAAGGCGATAAAAATTCTAAATAGGTGATTAAAAATTAAAAAAGGTAAAAAAAATTAAAAAAAAGTGATAAAGATTTTGGAAAGGTGATAAAAATACTGCGATAAATATGTAAAAAAACTGATAAAATAAAAACTGCAAAAATGCATTAATATTATTTAAAAATAAAAATAAAACTAGAAAAGGCTTGAAGAATTTTAAAAAAGTGATAAAAAAATCTAAATAGTTGATAATAATTATTAATAAGTGATTTAAAATTAAAAAAATGATAATAATTATAAAAAAAAAGTGATAAATATTTTTAAAAGGTGATAAAAAAGTGATAAAATAAAACTATAAAAAAGCATTAATATTAATTGAAAAAGCAAAAGAAAAGTAGAAAAGGCTTGAAGAATTTTAAAAAGGCGATAAAAATTCTAAATAGTCGATAATAATAATTAATAGGTGATTAAAAATTGAAAAAAAGTGATTATAATTAAAAAAAGACTATAAAAGATATGATTAGAACAACGGGTATGTTCAACGCAGTCAAAGCATTGAAGTCCAACTATTATGACAGACACTTAGTTTGTGCACTTAGCTACTTTTGATGGGATACGACACACACATTTCACTTCCCAACTATAGTAGAGATGACCATGACACCTGCAGATTTTGCGGCAATCACTGGCTTGCATTGCAATGGTGATAGGATACCTATTGATGCGGAAATATGCAAGGATGCCTCCTGCCTGCAATTGCCAGGCGATGATGGTTGGGAGATATTCCATCAAAAAAGAAAGATGAGTTTTAAGATAGTACTTGACATGTACAGAGGCTACCACTCAAATACTATGGAGAGAAAGAATCATTTGGTTCGTGTTTTCCTAGCTACCTTTCTTGGCACCACCATATTCTGCGACACAAACACGAGTAGCTTTTATACATGGTGGATTTCAGTTGTAGCAGACACATCCCGACTGGCAAAGTATAATTGGGGAAGCGCTGCATTGGCTAATTTGTACTTGTATATGGATGGTTTGAGCAAGGGTGCTCAAGAGAGTGGTAGTTTTTGGCAGTCATGGCAAGTAACTATTACGTAGTTGAATTACTTTACTGAATTATGTACATCAGTTACATTGGAATGATTATTGAATGATCATGTCTAATATAAATTATTTCTAATTACAGACATGGGCATGTGAGCATTTTATGGATATTAGGCCTAACCTAAATTTGAGCGGAGATGGGACATACCATAAAGCAAAGAATTATGTTAAGGGACACTTGGGGGCCGTGGCATATGATATTGAAGTGTATATTAAGCTATTTAAGACAATAAACGTGGCGAAGATGAAGATGTGAGCATGGGAGAAGTACGTGGATGACTTTCCACAGTACGTGAGTGAAAGTTTAGGGGTAACAAGGTGTCGAATTTTACTTGAAAGCCCATATGGTCAAGCTTTGTTTTTAGGTGTGAGAGTCTTTAGACAACACATTAGCTTTCAACAAGTGCATAACAACACTATTCCGAACCCGCCGCCAACATCCATGTTCAACCATAAGTGGCACCGTGCGACAGTGACAGTAGCAGTTGAAGGATCATTATGGGACAATAATTCAATCATTTGGCTTTCTAGTACATTTCAGTTGTGGTAAGAAGGCATGATGAAGAAGCTGGGTAAAGCCATGAAAGGTGGGGACCCAGGTGCATCTACCAGCGGCTTAGGTGGGACATTTATGTCTACTGTTGCACGTGAAACAGATACTACAGTAGAAGGAGCTTAAATACAATGACCTGCTACGTTTATGTTGCTCCCAGATCTTGAGATAGGAAAGGCTAAACTGCTAAGAATTCTAAGCATTGAGAATGAAGATGTCGAGGGTCTACTGCTTGATCCTTCAATAAAATCTATAAGTTCATCATGTCATATGTTATTGTATTTAATCCCGTAATAGACTTAGCTTCTGATTTTATAATGTAATGTATAGGTGAGGAGAGACATTATTGAGAAGTTACTACGCTTGGTGGCAGGTTTTAAGAAGGCTGTAATAGATAAAATGTGGAAGGATGCGAAGAAATTGTCTTTGAAACAGTGTGTAAGTCTATAGTTTATATAAAATTTTGTTTTCAACTATGACATATTAATGATATATCTTATGGTTCCAGGTGACATGTGGAGGAACAACTGCAGATGCTGGATTGGAACACAGGCAATATCGCCGTCCTGGCAAAGAAGTGGTGTAGGATGAAGGTTCCCATAGTGATGGAGATGAGAGCGATGAAGTTGGTGTCGAATCCCATTCAGAAGGAGATAAGGCGGATGACGATGGCCAGCATGAAGACATTGTTGGTGAAGAAGGTTTAGATTCTAACGGTGGGAATGAAGAGGATGGGGAAAGCAATGAAGATGACTCAGCTGTGGAGTCGGATGATGAACCTGGGTCAGACTCAGATAAGCCTGCATCTGGTGGATGGTTCGAGGGCCGTACTAAGCACATGGAAGATAGGCCTGCAGCTAAGAGGGGAAGGAGAAGGTGAATGGCATTAGAACTAGGATCTTTTTCAATTTCCTTTACAGACAATATGATATGCTTTTCAATTTTTTTTCAAGACAATATGCATGATTTTCGAACTATGCCATGTTATATCGATGTACCGTGGACGCTAAAATGTTATTCCTTTGAATCTTTATATAGATTGAAGTATGATAAATATATTATTTAATTTCTCTTTTTTCCCATTAATATTTATTTGTATAAAAATTCTCACATTTCAATTAACCCTATTGTCGTTCTTTATATGTTATTGTCTGTTTTCAACTTTTGTCGTTTATTTTGAACTCAAATTTCCTTTTTCCATGTTAAATTGCAAATTAGGCACACGCGTTTCTTAAGATGGCTATTTTACCCCACAATTTTGTTAAAATAAATCACATACATCTACGGTCTTTCTTAACACAATAATATCATTCCATAATCCCAGGCATTACAGTCCCAGGTTTTAAATGAATAGACGGTCCAACATAATAAAGTCATCTATTATATTAACCCATACTAGAATAATGCCTCCATGTACCTTGAAAGCTACTTTCAGCATTATGGTCATAACAGTCAATTGCCTTGCTGCATTTAAAAAACCCAGATTCCCCTATGTTGAAGGTTCATTTCATGAATTGAGATCTCAACAAATTTTGGAATGAATTATCATTACCTGTGAAGGACAGTGTCGTTCTCCAATTGGCTTCAGATTCTGGCACTGAAGTGGTTTGACTTTTTTCATTATTTGGGGCAACTGCAGAACTTAAAAAGATTGTGTGGCCATTAGTAATATAGTCGTCCGGGATAAAGCTAGGTGATTTGTTAAGAACAAAAATAGTCTCCTCAACATTCCTTTTTTTAGGACATTCTTTGTCAACTTTGGATTCTTTCACGCACCCACGGACTGTGTGGTTATTTGATCTACATTTTCTGCACTTCAACCTTCGTTCACCAATATCTGATTTATTCCTACCACGCCTTCTACCAGTGATGACAACTGGATTACGAACTATATCGAAATCAAGAACTGCAGCCTCATTATCCATAGTATTCAGTCATTCTGACCTCTTGGTGTACAACTTTCCAACTCGAACAATTAGCATATTCAATTCTTCTCTAACTTCATTATACCCTTCTTCATCACACCTTGCTGCAAGATAAAAAATTTTATTACCCATGGTAGTCAGCTGTGACCATTTTGCATTGTACACCTCCTCCATACCAGTAGACAAAATTTCTGTAACACCAAAATTTTTCCCAGTTTTTTAGCATCCTTTGTCCATCTTTTAATGATCAATCTCTCGGGGATCATCCTTGCATTTTCTAGCTTCAGGGCTGAGAAAATATGGCAACTTGGAATTCCTGGTACATTGCCATAACATTGAATTCATTACCACAACTATAAATATTTAGCAATAAAAAAAAATTAACTACAATTCAATCGCATTAATAACTTAATTTGAATCATGAAAATACCTCTATAAGTTGGCTCTTTGCATGAACATTCCTATATCTCTCTCTCAAACAAGTGATGTATCAGCCGTGGTTGAGCCATGCAACCATATCGACCAACATGGTACATTTTTTCCTTCCCATTCATAGAATGTAACATAGCAGAATAATTTGCCTTTTCTATTATCTCACCACGCACTTTCTGGAACATTGATGAGGTGAACACTTCAGCTGCATGCATATCAAGTATCTTAACATGTGTAATGAATTAAGGATTTATGTGTCTGCTCTTAAAAATGTTTAGCACCTCAATCTAGCGTAATCTTCCTAATTCATTATCAACCTGTCTTACAAATTCATACAACTTAAGCTTGCTTCCAAGAAACCTTTTTTGATAAAATTGCATCCCTTCTGATCTTTGTGTACTTGTTTGCCCTGCAAAAAAAATGTTGTTCCAAATAACAGATAGCCCACATTTCACGCCTTTCATATGTTTCTTACACCCATTCATTATCTTCCAGATTGAACATGGCAACAATATTTGCCTATTACTCTCGAACTCATCCACATTATCGATATTATTCATTATCTTTGTGAAATGATCTCCAAATCCCTTAACTTTCACATTCTCTTTACAATTGCCTTGTAAGTGCCAAAAGCTCAGGCGGTGTTTCGCATCTGGAAACACTCTTCTTATTGCAAGTCTCATATGTGATAACCGCTCTAGGTGCCTTTCTACCTATATAGTTCAAGAACCTTTCTAGCAGCCACACATAACCTTTTTCAGACTGATCAGACATGAGTGCACATCCAAAGACAATGCTATTATAGTGGTGGTTTTCCCAAATAAACACAATATACGGCATCCTATATTCATTCATTTTGAATGTCATATCAAATCCAATAACATCACCAAAGCATGCATAGTCCATATGCATTAAACTATCAGCCCAAAAAATGTAATGTAACCTATTTTCCTTATCAACTGCATATCAACAATAAAACTCAGGGTCTCTACTTGCATGACAGGTTAGGTATGCAATTGCAGTCTCTACATCACTATCTAAAATTTGCTCTCTCCTGTTGCTATCTACATAATTATACAAATCTTTGGTAGTAAAGCCCACGCTACCATAGCCTCTAGCAACCTGCACCATGTAATCTATAATTTGACTTGTCTTCACACCAACCTTTCTCATTTGTTTGGCTTGCTCCTTATCAGCAACATTGGTTCGTCTTTGAGATCTGCATATATGAACTTCTTATTGTTCAGCAAGGTCATAGTTATGCCTGGTATTTAACTCTTTTACCATATATTTTCCTGATACGCGGTTGTAATTAACTCAAAATGATGTTCTGCAACCGCATCTACTCACCCTCCTAGGTTCTCTTACTCTATCGGCTGGTTCCAATTTTGGTTTATTGTGGCCCTCTTTCCCATAAACCCATCTGCTCTTATATACGACTCCCCCATTATCAACTTTAATATCTTTCCTTTTGGTAGAAAATCCCATCACATTTGTATAGCTATTATAGAATTGCTCAGCCTTTTCAATAGACTCAAATTCTATCTCATGAAAAAATTTTATCCCCAAAGTGCAACTGGTTTATTTATCTTCATAACCATTGTATTCCATTCATTCCCTGTTGGAATTTCATTTACCTTCTCATGTGATTCTTGAGTCAAACTAATTTGATCATCACTATGTATATTATCACCATGATCACTTTCCACTTCCTATGAACAAATCTCATGAAATCCACTTATCCTTACTGTCATCTCACTTGGTATTCCTTTCGTTTGCCATGTTCTTTGTCCATCTGATTCTTCCTTTCCGTACATCAATTGCCCACCAAGTTCATTATAGTTGTATATTTCTATCACCTGCATAACACACGTGAATGTATTAACAATTAACAGTTTTTTAAAACAGCAAATGCTTCCATGATATCTTCCCACAACAGTGTTTACTCTCATTTCTTTTATAACATAAATCCACAACAGTCACTTTTTACTCACAAATGTCGACTTCCCCGCTTCATAATCATTTTTTACATAGTTAAACGCTTATATGTTAATAGAGTTGCTTTTTTTTAAAACATATTTATTGAGGTAATTTCTTTTTTTGGTATAAACATATAATCGCATGTTCATCTGCTTCATCGCCTAAATAACGCTCATTAACTTATCAACCAATAACTCATAAACCAACACCTCAATTGAAACATGACTTACGAAAAAAATAAATGGGAGTTTTATCAAATGTGATTAGTTTGTTTTTAAAAGCTATTTGAATAGGGCGTCTTCTCTAAGCTCTTCCCAAACCCTTAAAAAACATATGTAAAATATATAGATTAATTATCACTACTTACCTAATTCCTTGAGGCTCCCTCACACAAACACTTACGCGTTTGATCATTCACACCTTCGCCAGTGATGATTTACACCTTATCACTTCATGTTTCATGTATGCTCTACATTCAGATTCCCTTTTTGCATTGTTCCTCCATTCATCTTCTTTGGACTTAAGAAATATGAAAAACAATAAATAAAGCCAAATTAACCTTACTTTACATTAACTCCTGCTTCCAAATTTCCTCGACCCACCCATCTACCTTCTTTCATTATATTAACTCTGTACTAGCAAACACAACACTAGTATGATATTTATTTTCATCTCCGCGTCAAATCAAATTCCTCACAATAACGCTTATTCCTTTTTCCTTTCCATAAACTCAGTTCTAAGTTAATACCATTATTTCACTTAACCTTACAAATGTGATTTTATTTTCTACTCCCACATTAAATCAAATTGATCACATTAAATGTCATTCTCTTATCCTTCCACCCATTGGCTTACTTCTTTCTTTCAAACTCTTTAATGAAATTTTTAAAGTCAACAATTATATTTACTGAAGTTTGTAATATAATATTACACAATATTTCATATTTATAGTATTTATTCCATTCATAAATTAAACTTATAAGTGGGAAACTTATAACTACATTTTGTATTTTAAAAATCATAAATACAAAAAAAATGATTAAAATCATAAACGAGCGATAGAATAAAATAAAATCAATAACAAACCAAAAAAAATGATTGTCAGTACGAAAAGACAACAAAAGAAAAGTGATAATAGTCTAAACAAACTGATAATGTCTAGAAATCGATTGACTGACCTAAAAATATGATAAAGGATAAAAAAAATGTGTTTGCTTGAGAAGTAAACTACCGTAGAAGTCTGATTGCAAATCAAAACAATTGTGGTTAAAAATCAGGTGACATGAAGTTAAACAACTAACACGCAAATTATGAATCACTAACTCTATGCTTTACAATTAAATATGTGGTTTCCAATAAGGGGTTTTGAATATACATCACACATTTAGTGATTTAAAATTACGGGTTTGCTATTATATATATAAAAAAGACAATAAATATAAAAAGTGTTTAAAACAAATAAATGTGACAAAAATTTAAGGCGAACAGCAATTTTGCAAAAAGAAAAAAAAATGATAATGAGCCAGAAAAAGTGATTACTTTTACATGAAAATAATTGATTATTGGTTTATCGACTTTTTATTTTTGTTATCGCATTTTTCTGTCAATTGTCGCCTATACAACGTTTCATCACTTTTCTAATAAATTAATCATTTTATATATACTTATCTTGTTCATTACCTTTATATATAACATAACACTAAATCATCGCCTTTTTATTAGTAACAAAAACATTTCATTCACAAAAAAAGTGACTTAGTAAAAACAAAAGTAATTTAGTCCAAACAAATGCGTTTTAGTTAGAAAGGTTCTTACTTTTAACACTTCTACTGTGCACTTAGCAAACCTTCAAAATTAAACATTCATAAATAAATTAACTATCACTACTGAGCTAATTCTTCATAAACTCTTTCTAATTCACACATCATCCCTTTATGATTTTACCTATAATTGACACTTACATTCTCTTCTCACATGTATATATTAATCTTATATATGTTAAGATACAAATATACAAAAGATGCACTTAAAACTTATGAACTTCTATTTCCACATTTACTCCCCTCCAACTATCTGCCTTCATTAGTTGCATTAACTTTCTCTTCCTAACAAACACAAATTACTACTCCTACATTAATTTACCTCTCCATATTAATTCAAATTTCTCACATTAATCCTCATTCCTTTTTCATTCCACCCACCTTCTTCTTATTCTATTAATACATAGTGCTCATTCTCTCAACTTTTTTAAAACTGTTTTTTTTTTACTTTTATCTCATATTAAATCAAACTCATGACATTTCCTCTATTTCTCTCAAACTATTTAATACAATTTTTCTTATCTCTACCTAAATTATTTACCATTAATAAATTTTTTAATATATATTACAAATTATTTTATGTATATAATCTTTATTCCCTTTATAAACAAAATTTATCATTACATTTATAACCGAAACAAACTAGTTAAAGGATAAAATTTTTTCATAATTTACTTTTTACTTTTGAAAACCATGGTACTAGATATGTAATACTAGTAGATAAAATGGAAAATATGATGATAACTAAATTTTAAAAAATAGGAAATAAGTTGCAACCATTTTGATATATATTATTAAATAATTTATTGACTGTTGAAATTAAAAAATAATTAAATTTGGTGAACCAATAATTACATTTAATAAAAGGCGTTTCAAAAATAGAAAAAGCGTTTAAGAGGGAACAACAATGTTTGTTAGAGAAAAAAAGTATTTAGTTAGAGAAAAAAGCGTTACCACCAACCATTTGGGCTAAAATGACACTTTTAGGCGTAAAATTTTAGTATTTTATCAAATTAGTCCTAAAACTTTTGAAGTTTTTAATTAAGTCCTAAAAAATGTTTCGGAAGACAAAATTAGTGGTTGACTTTTCGGGGCCAGAATATTAATCATTTTTCTGTGGTGCACTTTTTGGGCCCTTGTGGTTTAATTTGAGGGCTTACTTTATGCAACTGCTGCATTTGTGATGAGTTTTTTGGGGCCATAATATGAACCACATTTTTTTGTGGTACAAATTGTGAGGTTTGTGGTTCAATTTGAGGGGCTTGAGTTGAAACCATTGATATACAGTTAGTGGCAAGTTTTTTAACCGCTTTACCCAGAATTTATATCACCGGTATGTATTTAGGGGCCACTTTGTAAACCACATTCCCTAGAAAATTACCCACTAAATTAGTGGTTGACTTTTCGGAGCCAGAATATTAACCTCTTTTCTATGGTGCATTTTCTGGCCCCTTGTGGTTTAATTTGATGGGCCACTTTATGTAACTGTTGCATTTGTGGTGATTTTTTTGGGGGTCATAATATGAACCGTATTTTTTTGTGCTATAAATTGTGGGGTTTTGTGGTTCAATTTGAAGGCCCTGAGTCGAAACCGCTGGTACACGGTTAGAGACCAGTTTTTTAACCGCTTTACCTGGAATTCATACCACTGGTATGTATTTAGAGGTCACTTTGGTAACCACATTTCCCAAAAAATAAACCGCTAAATTAGTGGTTGACTTTTCAAGGCTAAAATGTTAACCACTTTTCTGTAGTGCACTTTTTGACTTCTTGTGGCTTAATTTGATGGCCAACTTTATGCAACTGCTATATTTGTGGTGAGATTTTTGGGGGCCATAATATAATGCGTAATTTTTTGTGGTACAAATTGTGGGGTTTTGTGGTTCAATTTGAAGGCTTGAGTTGAAATCGCTGGTACACGGTTAGGGGCCAGTTTTTTAACCGTTTAAACTAAAATTTATATCATTGGTATGTATTTAGGGGACACTTTGTGAACCACATTCCCTAGAAAATGAACCGTTAAATTAGTGGTTGACTTTTCGGGGCCAGAATGTTAACCGTTTTTCTCTGATGCACTTTTTGGGCCCTTGTGATATAATTTGATGGGCTATTTTATGCAACAGTTGCATTTGTGGTGAGTTTTTTGGGGGACCATAATATGAACTGTATTTTTTTGTGGTACAAATTGTAGGATTTTGTGGTTCAATTTTAGGAACTTGAGTCGAAACCTCCGGTACACGGTTAGGGGCTAGTTTTTTCACTGCTTTACTCATAATTTATACCACTAGTATGTATTTAGAGGTCACTTTGTGAGCCACATTCCTTAGAAAATAAACTGATAAATTAGTGGTTGATTTATTCATTCTTGTGTGTCCATTTTTTTTGTATAAATCATTTTATATTTTTTGAAGCTCAATTACCTATGAAAGAAATATGAAAAATCTTAAAATTAATGAAATTTAGTTATTAGATATTTCAATTTTGGATGTCAGGAGTTGTTGTAAAACACTACAAAAGAAGTTGGGGTAAAGTATTAGTTTTTAAAGATAGGGGGTAAAGTGTAAGTTACATTAGACCATAAGGTGATGTTGTCATTAAACCTTAAAGGATATGAAAAGGCGATAAACACCTATAAAAGGCGACAAAAATCTTAGAAAAATGATAAAGATTTGAAAAAAAGCGTAAAAAATGATAAAAATTTTAAAAAAATTATAAATATTTTTAAAAAATGATAAAATTTAGGATAAGATTGAAATTTTTTTAAAAAAGGTGATAATATTATTTAAAACATGATAACACTTTTAAAAATGGATCAAATTTAAAAAGCTATTAAATTTAGTAAAAGACAATAAAAATTATGAAAAGGCGATAAAATTTTTAAAAAGGTGATAATATTATTGAAAACACGATAATATTTTAAAATGGATAAAATTTTTAAAAAGGCTATAATATTATTTTAAAGGCAATAACAGTTTAATTAAAGTGATAAAAAAACTATTTACAGTAAAAAAAGGTGATAAATAAAAAAAATTGATAAAAGTCCTAACAAAGTGATTAAAAAAATGAAAAACCGAGCATATCAGTATTCTGATTTTTTTAAAGGTCGATTGGCTACAAAAAAAATATGAAAAATCTTGAAAGTACTGAAATGTGGTTATCAAATGGTTTAATTTACCCTCATTGGCTGTATTAACTATCTTTTACCAACAAACACAACTACTACTTCTATATTAATTTATTTTTCCATATTAAATCAAATTTCTTACATTAATTCTCATTCCTTTTTTTCATTCCACCCACCATCTTCTTGTTCTGTTAATACATACTATTATTTCACTCAAGTTATTTAATATATTTTTTTTACTTTTATCTCACCTTAAATCAAACTCATCACATTAACTCTCTTTCTCCCAAACTGTTTACCACTATTTAATACCATTTTTCTTACTTCAATCTAAATTATTTACCACTAACGATGTTAACTAGAGAGATTAAAGAAGAGGAGAGACACTGGGAGATAGATGGAGTTAAGAAAAATGGAAGGAATTAGGGAACTCATAAGGTTAGGGACAATAATAGGATGAAAACAAAAGGTTGAAGACTTTCAGAGCATTTTACCCAATAGATGCTGAAGTAGCATTTAGGATGTTAGAATGAGGTCGAAAAAGGGCTAAATTGCACCATTTTGCTAAGTTGAGGAGATGAGTTGCAGTGATTCCATGTTTAGGAATAAATTGTCTGGGTTGTTTGAGTTTCAGGGTCAAAAGTGTCTTTATGTCGTGGAAATCAAACTATTGAAGTTAATCTAAAAGTTTGACTTCGTTTGAGAATAGCGTTTAAAATTATTGTTAGAGGTTGGAATAAATTTTCAATTGTTATGATAGTTCTTTAAAATTTCTAACGCCAAAGATTTATATTTTAATTTTTAATTTCAGTATTTTCATTTCAATCATTAAATAAATTATGTAAAATTTATAAATAGATATGAAAGAAGGTAAATTGGGCAAATGGTCTTTTCATAATTTTAACAAATTTTAAAGTAATTTAAAAGCTGACACGTGTACTTCCAAACTGATTACAGATCAACACGTGGTGATTTCCACTTTTGCCCATATTAAAGCACACATGTCAGTTCGAGATTTGCTATTAGTTTAAGTGAAAACAAATTTTAGTTTTTTTATTCTTATATTCTCAATTTCTTAACATGACACGTGTCATATATATGACATTAATTTATTTTAAAAACTGCATTCCACTAACCCCACATCTTGCCAAAAAATCGGTGAAAATTGAAATCAGTTGATACCAGACTTTTTTGCATTCAACTAAAAAAATATAAATTTTATAATACATTCGAACCAATTGCATTTCAGAATATTTATTTTTCATTTATCTTTTATTGTCAGTTTTCAAAAGTTAAAGTTAACATCCTTTATCTTATCATTTTCCTACCCATGTTTGCCCACCTCCTTTTTAACTTCCCCACTCACAGTAGCCGGGTTTCCCACTACTTCTACAGTTATACAAACTGATTATAAATAACCATCAGATTTAACAGTTTATCTTTCCACCAGTTTGTTTCTTTCAACCAGTTTTGGCACTGAAGGGTCAGAAAGGCAAAAAAAAAAAAGTGAACTGACAAGCTTTCACTGAGGAGCAACAACTCTCACGATTTGTCGGGTATCAGTGCTCTACCATTGGGATTCAATCGCTTGCTGTTTAGTTGGTTTTCTCCTATTAATTTTTATAATCAATTTGCACATTTCCCACAGTAGTGCATGTCAATCTAATACATGTTCCTACCATGTCAACATTTAAGTAGCAAAACACAGGCATCAGCTATAATCTTCAGCCCCCTATTTTACATTACAAGAACAGTACCAGGTTCAAAAAATTTTTTCTCTTCTGCAGCTTTGTTTTCTGTGTAATCAATCAATATATATCACACCATAATACATGTGACTCTAATACATTTTCTATAATGTCAACATTTCAGTAGCAAAACACAGGAATTAGCTATAATCTCCAGCCCCCTGTTCTACATTACAAGAACAGTACCAGGTTCGAATTTTTTTTTATCTTCTACAGCTTTGTTTTCTGTGTAATCAATCAATATATATCACAATATAATGCATGTGAATCTAATACATTTCCTATAATGTCAACATTTTAGTAGCAAAACACAGGCAGTAGCTACAATCTCCACTCTTCACTTCTAAATTTCCAGGTTCAATTTTTGTATGCGCTGCAACTTTGTTTAGTGAGTATTTGTGCTTCATTTGGGTGATTTCAATGTATTCCCCACATTTAGTGTAATATAGGTTTTACATGTGTTACAAAATACTGTTTGTGCCAGTTTCTGTACAAGTCAATAACTAACAATTAAGAGGGAACCTATAGGGAAAGTGCAATGTGGTATTATTTTTTTCCTAAACTCTGATTAATAATTTTTTGTTTTTCTTAACATTGAAATTTTTTCTATTAACTATGGATATGTTCCTGTTAACTTTATAAACGAAGCCTTTGTGACACTTTTATTTCATTTCCCAGTTTTTACTCATGGATACTATAGAAGTCATCCCAATCCCTTTTGTCAACACCCTTGACAAAGCATGCAACCATCTCAAATTGGACCCTCCCATTTACACAAATGTGCTTGAAGGGTCAAAGTTTAGATTTTATGTTCAGATTGAGGTTGGAAGAGATGCAAAGGGTGAAAAAAAGTATGCAAGGTTTAGGGGCTCACTGTCTAGGGACTTAGGATTTGCTATGCAGACAGCAGCAGAAAATGGTCTCCATAGGCTCAAGAAATCCTACAGGGTTGACATACATGACATCAATTTCAATGAAAATCTAGCATTTAAGGGAGGAACTGACTCAAAAGTACTATGAAATAGATGGGCTAAAGTATGGGATTTAGTTGGCTAACTATAACCAATTATGCATAAAAAATGTTTACTTGGACATCATTAAAGGCTTAGAGGCTCAAATTCAAAAGCTCAAGGCACAACTGCCAGCCCATGGAGTAGAGACTGGAGAAGCTGCGAGTCAGGTTGAATCTGACCCGTCAAAAGCAAACAGCTCCGAGAATGACCTTTACAATTAGTGTCTTCACATTTTATTTTTAAGGACAGATTCCAATTCAAGCAGTTGTTTTTAAGTGTCACTTAGGAAAGTATTTTCTTATTTACAACTCTATTTTATATCCATGTTAACTTTTCCATCCCTGTGTTTATAACAAGTATTCCCCTATTCATGTTTCTTACTATATACATTTCCCACAACAAGCACCCCACATTGCATTTTCCCTTAATGCTTCAAAATTTTAGGAGAAAAATAGTACGATGTCTTAACTAAAACAATAACCAAAGATAACATTCAAATCTGTTACTAATCAATTATTTGCTTACCAACTTAATGGGTAGGAGTTAATATGAACTGGAAAAATTCTTTTGTTTCAATTACGGGGAAAAGGATCAGGTGTGTCAAACATTAGGTATCAAGAATATACCTCTCCCCCCATTCCTGTATATGCCTTTTTTACCTACATTGAAGAAAAAGAAATAGTAATTTAGACGTATGTGCAGTACCAACATCTGACGAAGCTTAGAAACTTTGGACTATGTAACAAGAAATATACCTTCTCCCGGGTCAAATCCATCAACGCGGACTATGGAAGGATGGAACCCATCTATGTTTTTTGCCGAAGGTTACGGGAAAACCTATAGAAGAAAAAAAAAAAAAGGTCACTGAAATGACGAGAAATCAGCTGTAGGTGTCAATGAAACCTGTCTACCTTTTCAGCCGAGGCTAAGGCCAATGGTGATCCAATAAATGAGGGTTTCCAAAACAAGGTTACTCTTCAATCGACTCGGATTTCGATTCCACCCATTCCATGCTATTTCACTGCTTCTAAATGCAATTTCACACCTGGAGATGTAAGAACCATTTGTCCAAGACAGAGGCTTTAGGGGTAAATCTTAAGCAAAACAACAGAATAAAACATTGTATTAAAGGAAAACTAAACAACATGTGCGAAAGACTTCATGTATGATAAAAAAATTTAGGTTCAAGGCATTGAAAAATAAAATATGTGCACATCCTTTTAGGGTCTGATGATATGTCCGCCGTTCACGGTGTCCGTCGCCGATATAAGGAAACGGCCAACGGCTGCCCACAAGTGGCTTATTCAGATCACACTTTAGACACACAGAATAGAAAGAACCAAGTAGCCATAAAATAATTATTTGAATGCATTTACAAACACAAGCTCAGAACGAAAACCAAGTTGGTGAAAAAAAAAAGGGAATATTTCATTTCGGCCTTTGACGATTTCCCCACTGGCGGATGGAATAATGAAACGACAGTGGGGTAGACCAAGTGGCGGCTTTAGTTAGTGTCGATGGACTCATGGGGTAAACCACCGTTCACTGGTGGCAAAATAACAAGGGTGTTTATAAGAACAAACGAATTGAAGAAAAAAAAGTTTCTGTTCGCCTTACAAGGACTCATCGACACCGGAACGACTTAGCAGGCAGCGAAGGCCCAGCGGCGGCGCTTTTTGCTTGCTAGATTTAGGCTTCCTGGTCTGCTACACTCAACACTCACTTGACGGCACCAAAACAGGAACAGATGTAATAGTTGCTAGGGTTTCGACAAAACTCGGTATTTATAGGTCTTTTGGGAGAATCTAATACACACATCAATCCTTCACAATTTATTAGCTTCCTAACTTAACCCCTACTTCTATTTTTCTCCCATTTTGGTCCCTTATCTCTATCACCTTTCAACCCAAGACATTCTCGGTTGCGTTTAACATCTGTGGGCCAGATTTTTTTTATTTACTTTAACCCATTAAGGGCCTGTTCAGAAAATATTAATTAGATTAATGAGTCAAGTTTGGAAAAAATTTTGGCTGTTTTTAGTTTTAATCGCTTCTTTTTTACTTAATCACTTTTTTGAATTTTTTTCCTTTTTATACTTTTTTTAAAATTTTTATTGCACTTTAGAATTATTTCTCACTTTTTCAGATTTTAATAGATTTTTAAAAAAGAATTACCAATTTTTTAACATTTATCACTTTTTTATATATTTAATAGCTTTTTTGAAAAAAAAATGCACTTTTTTCTAGTTTTATTCACTTTTTCTTACTTAATCATTTTTTGAAAAAACTTTACATTTTTTTTTCTTTTTATCAATTTTTTCATTTAATCATTTTTTAAAATTATTCATTGCATTTTATAATTATTTATCAATTTTTCTGTTTTTAATAGCTTTTTAAAAAAATTAACAATTTTTTAACATTTATCACTTTTTTATATATTTAATATATTTAATAGCTTTTTTGAAAAAAATGTCTCTTTTTTTTAGTTTTATTCACTTTTTTGAAAAAAAATTGTTTTTTTTTTTTTTTTTTTTTCATCACTTTTTTTATTTAATCACTTTTTTAAAATTATTCATTACATTTTATAATTATTTATCATTTTTTTTTGGTTTTTAATAGCTTTTTTAAAAAAAATTACCAATTTTTTAACATTTATCACTTTTTTATATATTTAATAGCTTTTTGAAAAAAAATTTGTAAATTTTTTTTTTTTGTTTTAATCACTTTTTTGAAAAAAAATTGCTTTTTTTTATTTTAATCATTTTTCCAAATTATTCATTGCATTTTATAATTATTTATCACTTTTTCAGTTTTTAATAGCTTTTTAAAAATATTTACAATTTTTTTAACATTTGTCACTTTTTTTTTTTTATTTTATCATTTTTTTTATATTTAATAGCTTTTTTGAAAAAAATTTCCCTTTGTTTTTAGTTTTATTCATTTTTTATTTAATCACATTTTTGTAAAAAAATTGTTTTTTAAATTTTTTTTATCACTTTTTTTATTTAATCATTTTTTAAATTATTTATTGCATTTTATAATTATTTATCACTTTTTTGGTTTTTAATAGCTTTTTAAAAATATTTATGAATTTTTTAACATTCATCACTTTTTTTTTTTTTTTATATTTTATCACTTTTTGAATAAATTTTCACTTTTTATTATTTTTAATTGCTTTTTTTTATTTAGTCATTTTTTGAAAAATTTTCACTTTTTTTTAGTTTTTTATCACTTTTTTTTATTTAATCGTTGGTTTTAGCAAATTATTTATTGCATTTTAGAATTATTTATAACTTTTTCAGTTTTTAATAGCTTTTTAAAAATATTTACCACTTTTTTTTATATAATTCATGGCATTTTCATAATTTTTTAAAAAGTCCAAAGTTAGTCTCATCCCTACACAACTTTCACACGTCTGACCGGAACGAAAAACTTAACTCATTAATCTAATTAATGTTTTCTGAACTGGCTCTAAAATGTTGAAATAGGCACATCTATTAAATCTAGCCCATTTTTTCTTTCCTCCGTTTAGCTTCTCTATTTATTTTAAAATTCCACCAAATTTTTTTCATTTATGTTCTCCCCATTTTTTTTTCCATCATGGATGATTATTAATGTTTCCTTTACTATTTTGTGTGTTAATATTTTCATTTGTACCTATTTATATCTGTTCTAATTTTCCCGCTTTATCCACTATTTCGGGTTAATATTGTCATGGCTATTATTTTCTTTCACACCCCTTTTGTTAATTTTTTTTCATTCTTCTTCCAGTGTTACACTATCCTAATTAATTGTATCCTATTTCAACACTTAACTAAAAATGTATTTAAATACTTAACGACCTTTCAATTTATAGGCCTACTGAACTAAATTACACTAATTAGTCCTCCTACTCTTCTGCTCCTAACACTTTAGCCCCAATTTTTTTTTTGTGTCATTCTCATTTTTCTATCCATTCCTTCGTTTGCATGAAGTGAACCATTACTTTTTTTTTCTGACCATTATGTTCTGGTCCATTCATTTCAAAATTTTTGGGCCAATTTTAATTTCCGTTCTTGGACTCATATTAAATATCTTTTGGGCTACATCTCCCCATTTTAGAATTTAAATCACTTGGCCCATCATCTTTGTGTTATTGGAGTATTTGCCCCATCTCCCCACTACTATTTGATGCGCTAGGTTCCTAAATTCAGAATTTCAACTCCAAATTTTTTTTCTCTTTTTTTTGTTAATGAAATAGATGGTAATTAGTTCCCTATTTTTTAAGAACATATATTTAATTAATTATAATCAAATACTTAATATTTGTGTTATAATCACATCATTAATATTAAAACACAAATATTTTACCCCTTACAAGTTACTTAAAATTATTTACAAATATTTAATATTTAGATATTAATACTATAAACAAACTTTGAAAAAATAAAAAAATGGGAAATTATGTTTTAATTTATTTTTTAGGTTTTCTTAATTTTATGTTCTCCGTTAAGTAGTAAAATATTATATTTTAAGGAAACTTCGAGAATAGGAAAATAGGAACATAGGAAAATATGAAAATACCTTTACTATTTCGTGTACACCTTTCCTAGGTCAAAGTTTATTTATATTTGTTTTCGGTTTATGAAGAAGATGGTAATTATTTAAAAATACTTGATATTAAAATATTAATATTAATATTTTTTTAAAAAACTTTGGAAATAGGTCAATAGGAATATAATATACTATTAACGTATTAATATTAATATTTTAATCAAAATTTACCTAAATATTTAATTTGTTAAACATCTATATCATTTTTTCTATGTTTAGAAACAACTAGTGTTATTTACCTTTTTATTAACTGTCCTTTGCCTTTGTATTCATTTTTGTTCACCTCTTTCATACTACCTACATTGCCTTGACTTATATATTATCTATCTTTTCCTATGCAGCCAATTATACTTACCATGGACTACTTGCCTTATGACATTCTTCCACTTATCCTATCAAAAGTCATCCTTAGGGTTCCTTATAATTCTGGGGACCTTGCATCTGTCCATTCTTCATTTGCCATGGCATTTACTTCCCCAGTGATTTTCTTAACCTTCAATGTCAGATCAGTGATTTGAGGATAGTACACAAATCACACTTCTCCCACATTCTTTGCTTTCTGCAACTTTGGCCATCCTGTTGCTGTCTTTGTTAATGGTTTGATTCAATATTTCAAGTATGGAAATTTTACTGAGGGTTTGGACTCTATCCATTATGCATCCATACGTGGCATCCTAGTTGCAAAATACCTCTATGCCATTTTGTCTGCCAACCATGGCCTTGCCTTCTTTCTATATACCATATCCTATATTTGTACTTTGAAGGTAGAACAGGGTTACTGTTGGGGACTGGTTATTCGAAAGCTAAGGGTTGAAGCTGATGATATCATTGGAACTACTGTTCACCGGTGGCTGGGACCATTCATTATGTCATTTGAACATGGCAATCCTGACCTCAGTCACCGTCATTGTGGATCATGCATACGTACAATCATTGAACCTCCCCCTGTTGATCGATGGGCTCTTTCACTTTATGAGATTAATGACCCCAGGATATGCGAGGAATGTTTAGTTGATGAAGAATTTCGGTGCTTGGTTCTCATGGCTCTTGGCTTCTACTAAAGTGTCACATTGCATTTTGTTTATTCACGTTAGAAGTACTCCTAATAATTTTCATACGCATTTCAAATGTGTATTGGAGGAGTTAGTGTTTTCAGTTTTTATGGTCCTTCAGGTAGAATAGAATTACACGTTTTAGTTTGTAGTGTTATTGTAATTAACATCTAACTTATGCCCCTATAGACATCTTGATAACATCTTATTCAGTGTTTACTTTGCTTTATGTTTACTTCTATGCTTGACATTGTCTTGTCTGCAATATGATGCTTATATGTTATGTTCATGATTATCATTCGTTCTTAGTTTATTTCATTTACTTTCTTCAACAGTTTTATTTTCCTTTGTTTTCTCCTCTATTCACATGTAGATCACATATTAAAACAACTAATTAAGTTATTTACTTATGTTATTACTACTTTGTGCACATTTACATTTCCTTCTATTTTAAAGGAAATGGATTCACGTGTTCGAAAAACCCACTGCACTGAATTGCGACGTGCTACTTGAGTGGCTTGGTCTTTAGCTAGAAATCCTTCTTCTTGTAATGGCAACACTTCCATTATGGTTGATTACTCATCTATAAGTGGAATCTCCACTGCTTTACCTGTCTCGGCTATTCCATTACCGCAAACTCCATTAGCAGATATCAGTAATATAGTTCTGACATGCCATCATTCTATACACCCTCATTCGACTGTAAATCTAGATATTCCTCCTCAAACCCCTTCTGTCCAACCTCATTTACTTAGGTTTCACCCTATTCATAGCTGTTCTGAGGTAGGAGAAAGCTCTTCTACTGCGGCGAAGCGAAGTAGAATTAATACTACGTCCAGACATCCCATTGAACATATATCGATTGGTCTGTTCAATGAAAATATAGTTCCTGTTACAGGTTCGCTCATCCTTACTACCTATTCCTTCATATCATTTACTCCATCAGTAATCACAAAATTATATGTTTTATTTTGACATTATTATTGAATAGACACAATTGCTGATGTCAATGTGGCTAAACCGCTGCATGGTGATCAGGATTCTCACGGGGATGATCATCACCAGATGCTCTTTTGCCTATGCCATTACAATTACTTCCACCTCCTTCAAACCTGTTCCATGATATTACTTTCTAATTCAGGTACATGCTTTGAGTATGAAGACATCGGTCCTCCTACATGTGTCTGTCTTCACTGTGGGGCTATTATGTGGTACCAAGAAATGAGCAACAGGTACCACCGTACATCAAATCTAGAATTCTCTTTATGTTGTAGGAAAGGAAAAGTTTCGATTCCTCATTCACCACCACTCCTGGACTTTATACGTTAGTTATTTGACTATAATGGAGATCAATTTTCGCGCTACTTTCGTTGGCATATACGAGAAATTAATTCAAGATTTTCCTTCACCTCTACTGGGGCCATATGTCAATTCAAGTACACATGATGGCCAGGGCCTACCGATGTTTCGCTCTTGTGGAATGAATTATCATCAAATTGGATCTCTATTCCCTAACAGTGGAGATCGTCTGCGGTTTGCCCAACTTTACATGTATGACACAGATCATGAGACATACGATAGGATTATGAGCTTTGGTGATGAGATGTATACTAGGTATGATAGAATGATCATAGATGGTCTAATTCAGGTGTTTAATGAGCATAATGAATTGGTTAGATTCTTCAGGATGGCAAGAGGTCGGTTAAATGACAGTACAATGCCTTCTGTCCGCATTTGACTACTCAGTTCTAGAGGAAGGGATAGACGCTATGATTTGCCTATTTCGAATGAGGTCGTTGGACTATTTGATGGTATTGATGAGGAGGGTGGCAACTATCATGACATATTGGTTTACCCATGAAATTTTGAGCCGCATACTATTGATTTTTTCCATCCAAAGAGTTGTGCGTTGCATTTCCCATTGTTCCTTGTGTATGGAGAAGATCATTATCATTTGGAAATAAGTTACTATACCGAGGACGGAGAACTGATTCCCATAGGAACAGTTACACTAAGAGAGTTCTATGCATATTAACTCCAACAGCGTCGTAATGTCCATTCACTCATCCTTCTGAGAGCTCGACTGTTTCACGAGTACGTTATTGATGCTTACTGTGTCATTCTTGAATCTCGATTTTCGTGGCTCAAACAAAACAAAGATCGGTTTCGTGCCGAAATTTTATGTGGCCTACAGGATGCGATTAATAGAGGTGACACAGATGGCTCCTTATATGGTAGAAGAACAATTCTCCCATCTTCATTTGTTGGAGGGCCTAGATATATGATGCAGAGCTATCAAGATTTAATGGCCATTTGTAGAGTTATGGGGTATCCTGACCTATTCATCACTTTTACTTGTAACCCCAAATGGCCAGAAATTAAACACTTCCTTGAATTGATCCCCGGCCAACTTATTGAAGATAGACCCGATATCGTCAATCATGTATTCATGATGAAGCTTCAGAACTTTAGAGACGATTTAACTAAACACAAACACTTTGGCCGTGTTGTTGCAGGTACAATTCATTTCCAAACTATTCATTAGTTACTTATTAATTGAAAAACATTCTTCTATCTTTCAATATTTCCCCTTATTAATAACTCAACATCTTGTAGATCTTTGCACTGTTGAGTTAAAAAAAAAAAAGAGGTTTCTTTCATGCGCACATTGTGCTCTTCCTTCATCATGAGGATAAAATTAATACTCCTCAGAAATTAATCATCTCATCTCTGCTGAACTTCTTGATAAGGATAAAGACCCTATTGGATATAAAGCAGTTGTGACTTATATGCTCCATGGCCCTTGTGGGGCAGCAAATCCACGATGTCCCTGCATGGTAAATAATACCTGTAGCAAGCATTACCCACGCTCATTCCAAAATGAGACAATAATTAATGATGATGGTTTTCCCCTTTACCGTTGGAGGAATGACGGTCGATATGCTATTGTCCATGGTATACCGTTGGATAACCACTAGGTCATCCCACATAATCGTGACCTCTGTGTGAAAAATGATTGTCATGTCAACGTAGAGCTCACTAACTTGGACATGTGTGTTAAGTACCTTTGCAAATATGTTAACAAGGCCACAGACATGTCCACGGTTCTTGTAGAAGCAGATAGTCCTCTGCATCATAATGGGCCCAAAAATGATGCTGCTCATAATGATGAGATCAAACAATATATGAACTGTTGTTTTGTCTCTGCATCAGAAGCAATATGGCGAATCTTTGGCTTCTTTATTCATGAATATCATCCATTAGTAGAGCGGCTATCTTTTCATTTACTGGGTGAATAGAGTGTTTTATATGAAGATCATGATGACCTGTATAATGTCGTTCGTGCACACGAGGAAAGTATGATAAAGTTTTAGGCTTGGATGCATTATAACTCTGTTGATGATTTTGCTCACACATTGACATACATTCAGTTCCCGGAACATTTTGTATGGAATAGGCAAATCAAATAGTTGACTCGTTGACGTCGGGGACGCAGTATTGGAAGGATTTACTTTGTTCACCCAACTGCAGGTGAAAGATTTTACCTCCGCATACTCTTAAATGTCGTTAAGGGACCTAGGTCATATGAGGAGATTCGCACGGTCCATGGTGTACCTTATGCAACATACAGGGAAGCATGCTTCGCGCTTGATCTTCTTGATGGTGACGGAGAATGGCATCAGTGCTTGTGGGAGGCAGCACATTGGGTGTCTGGACCCCATTTACGACAACTATTTGTCATATTCTTGCTTTTCTGCAAGGTTGATGACCCACTAGCCTTGTGGAGGTGCAACATTGATACCCTCACAGAAGACATATTATTTCATCAACAAAGGCTTTTAAACAACCAGCAGTTGACTATGGCGGATGAAGAAAAACAGAATTATGCACTGTATGATATTGAACAGGTATTGAATAGAGTCAGTAGAAGCTTGAGGGAATTTCCTATTATTCCATTCCTGTAAGTTGATCCTAGGATGATATTACAAAATTCACTGCTCATAGAGGAGTTGAACTATAATAGGACGACATTGGCTTTAGAACATGTCGACCTGGTTAGCAATCTTAACGCTGGTCAGCGCCATATGTACACATCATTGATGCACTCGGTTCAACACCGTATTGGTGGGTTCTTCTTCATCCATGGAAGTGGTAGTACTGGAAAGACTTTCCTATAGAGGACAATTATTTCTAAACTTCGGTCTGATGGTCGGATTGTACTTGCAGTGGCTTCTTCTGGTATTGCTTCACTGTTATTACCCGGAGGGACAACTGCTCATTCCCAGTTTAAGATCCCGATCCCAATAGAGAATATATTCGTATGCCATATTAAAAGGTCTACTCCAATGGCAGAGTTTCTTTGCAATATCGATTTAGTAATATGGGATGAAGCTCCAATGGCACATCAGTATACGTTTAAGGCTGTGGACCGAACGTTTCGTGATATTCTCTCCGTTGTCGATCCTGCTGCTACAACAAAGGTTTTTGGGGGTATGACAGTTGTCCTCGGAGGTGATTTTCACCAAATCTTGCCAGTTATTCCACGTGGTACTCGAGCAGATATAGTTGGAGCATCAATATTATCATCTCTTCTTTGGCAACACTATACACTATATTCTCTTACTTATAACATGAGGCTACAAAATTCTACATTACCTAAAGTCTCACTGTTCAACGATTGGGTTATGACAGTTGGGGATGGGTCAGTTCCATCATGTCGGTTATCAAAAGATGAGGAGGAACCATCATGGATTGCAATCCCTAATGATTTTTTGATTCCTGCTTCTGCTGATCTGATTGCTGACATTATCTCCTCGACTTACCCAGAATTGACTGCTAGATTTGAGGACACCAGTTACCTAAAAGAAAGGGCTATTCTTTCATCAACTAATGACATTGTAGGTCTTGTCAATGACCGTGCCATTAGTATGCTCCCCGGTAATATGCAAACATTTTTCAGTGCTGACAAGGTCTCCCAGGCATCTGATAACTTCGAAGCACACACCTTGCTATACCCAACTGAGTACCTTAATACTTTCAAGTTTTCTGGTTTTCCTAACCATGAACTAAGATTGAAGGTCGGTGTTCCGGTTATGTTGATGAGGAACTTGAACCAATCTCTTGGGTTATGCAATAGCACACGAATGGTTGTCACGCGGTTGGCTTAGACAGTTATTGAAGTAGAAATTATAACATGTCTTAACTCTGGGCGACGATTTTTTATACCGCAGGTTGAAATGGTCCCTTCTGACACTGATCTCCCATTTATGTTCTGTCGAAGGCAATTCCCTCTGAAGGTTTATTTTTCCATGACAATAAACAAAAATCAGGGACAAACTTTTAACCATGTAGGCCTATATTTTCCCCAACCTGTTTTCAGCCATGACCAATTGTATGTTGCCGCATCACGAGTTACCAGTCCTTCGGGGTTTCGTGTCCTCCTTCAAACAAAAGATCCTACTAAGCCACTAACTCGAAATATTGTGTACCGTGAAGTCTTCTAGTGACTATACCGATCTTCCTCTTAGTTTCATCCACTGCAGTATGCTACATGTCATTATCTGTGTACTTTATATTCTACTGTTCTTTACTATGTCCTCTGAAATTATTACTTCAGCCTCCTAACTGCAGATAAAAAGGAGACCACATTTCACCCTACTCAGCCAGTTGAGCCCATTCAGCTATAAATGGACGATCAAGGTGTGTTTTACCCGCCTGTGGGATTCTATAAATGTTACAACACTAAAATGTTATGGCATTGCGATGACACTACTTGATGAACAGGTATCCTTTACTTTCCCCTTTTATTGTCATACAACATATTTTCTTCCTTCCTCTTTACGTTGTTTTCCATTTCTTACTTACTTGTCATTCCTGCATGGTTCTAGATTTTAAACTTCATTATATTTCCCTTGCAGCATAATCATATTCATGCCATGGTTGCATCTTTTATTGCTCCTAAATTCAAGCCTCAATTGTATAAAGGGAATGTCTACATTTTCTCCAACTTTAGCGTCTTCAAGGCTGATAGAGGGTATAGACCAGTTACTAACGAATTAGTCATTCGTTTTAATGCATCGACAACATGCACTTTCATCCCTGACCCTATTCCCAACATCGTCTCTTACAAGTTTGAGTTTGTTCCCTTCGAGGAAATTTATCAACGATACCCTTTGAATGTTCAGTTATGCGGTAATACTTCTTAAACTTACCATTTCATGAACTAAGTTTGACTACTTTAACTTAAGTTACGATACACTTTCTATCACTTGTAGATGTTGTTGGTAAACTAATTGTCATTGGCTCCAATGTTGAAACCGTCAGATCTAATGGTGTGATAACTAAAATGCGAATTATAAAGCTCCAGAGTTTAAGGTAATCGAATATCCTTATTGTTACATTGACTTCAATCCTACTATTGATCTTACTTTAATTCCAATACACTTATACTTACATCCATCACTCTTATTTAGTGCCTCCACCATCGACATAACTCTTTGGGGGGACCAAAGCAAATTTACTTGACTTCGATGCGCTAAAGGACACACCAACAAACAACATTCTTGTCGTCACTTCAACATCTGTAAGGATGTGTCAAGGTATGTGCTTACACATATTCCCAATACTCACTCAGTTTAACTCCTTAACCAGTAACTTTATACCTTTTACTATTGTTAACTTCTAGGTCAGTACAATCTCGCTTCCACATCAGGCACAAAAATTTATATTAATATTAATGTCGATGAAGTGCTGCAATTCCTTCAATCGTATGACCATCTTACTTTCTGTTCTATTTTCACTTCCTTCAACTTCCCTGTTAAAACTGATATACTATTCGTTCCTGGCATCTCACAAAACCTTAATGTCTGCCACTAGGTCATCCACTGGAAATGACATCGTGCGAGAATATGTTCCTTCGCCATCTGAACGACGTAAGGAACATAGGGTAATTTATGGAAGACGGAAAAATATTGCAGAAATTAATGATTTGCTTAGTCGTGGCCCCTTATTCGTAAGTAATTACACTTTTATCGCCTTTTATAAATCAGTGATATAACTTTCAGGTGACCTTTACCGCCACCACCTTACTATTTACCAAAGGACAATATTTACTCCATTCGCGCCACTGTGTCCGAGGTGCTTGCTGAACATGGATGGTGGTATTTAGCCTGCAAAAAATGTTGTAGACGAGTTTGAATCGATCGGATTAACTTATTTCTGCCATCAGTGCAACATTGCGAACCGAACACCACCTCTACGGTATATACTTATCATTATTTCTCATTTTATCCTTCAATTATCTATGTGTTATATTCTGTTAATGAAATATATTCTCTTATCCTTCCAACTTATGTAACAGGTATAAGGCTATTGTAAGAGTTTTTGACTCCACGGGCAGCATACTATTCACACTGCTTGACTCTGTAGTTGCCAAGTTCTTTACTTCCTCCGCTACGGCTCTTCGTGTCCTCGAGCAATCGGTTCTTTTTTATATTATTGACCTTATTCATCAATCATTTGCCTATATTATACACCTCACCAATCCATTTAATTCACCCCTACTCAATGGCTTATTGAATGTCCCTCTTAATTCTGTAGGATGATGGGCCTGCAAAACTTCAACATGTTTTCAGCCAAGCATTGAATCATGAACTGATTCTGGAAGTTGAACTCAGTTCATTTAACTTTCAGAATCCTTCTTCCCCTCTCACTCTGAAGAAGTTTCACACGATTAATCATGATGAGGAGGCGCTCGCATTTCACCTTAGAAACCAACTTGTATGGTTTTCTAAATTCTTAATTTCTCAAACAACCCTTTTATTTGTGTCCCTTACCTGACTTAACCTTTCTTTTCATGTTCCAGCGACCAAGCCAATTACCACAGGAATCCATTAATTATTCTGCTAATGAAAGGCTCACACATTTTCTGTGAATATCTCATCAACTACTGAAGTTGATATTGCCTCTGCTTTGTAATCCATGCACTCACATTTCATTTTACTTCTTTTGGAGCTTACATTCCACAATAACGTTTCTTATTAACTTCAAATTTCCACAGGTTGGACCTTAGAAATACCCCTTCCAAATCTCATGCTAACATAAAGCCTGATGCATTCGTGTACACTTTGATTGCAGCCCATGAATGGCACTCCTTTTCCCCTTTCTATTTATAGATTTTTCTTTTCATGCACTTATACTTTCATCAATATTTACATGTGTGTTTACAGTCTCCCACATCTACTTATTAATTCCCATGTTCACAGAATCAAATTAGTGGAGAATTTCGACATTACTGCACAATTTCCAATAATAGAATATCCTTCCATTATATAACTGTTTCTTTATACATCATGATTGAATGCACATGGTTTTACTCTAACACATTAGACAATTGATTTTATTTCAGAAATATTTTTATATGACCTATTTACTCCGTTAGACGGGTTATGAAACTAGTTTTAATGTTAATGACAAAAATTATTTCCACACAGGACCAAAAGCATTAGGGTCATAACTCTAGTCCTACACGCTAATGTTAATACCAATGGGATTGTCGGAGTGATAACTGCGATAATACAACCGTCCCTCCCTCCAAAACCCTGCCAAAACCCTACAAACAAAGTCGCTTTTGGAAGTTACTGGCAACACGGAAGCTCTTTCAATAATCGGTCATCGAACTGGGTCGCGAACCGAGCGGGACTGTGGATTGCTCTGTCGCTGTCAAGACAAGATTCAGAGAGATAGCTCACAAGTGAAGAGCCTTCTGTCCCTGTTCCCGCAACTCTGGTGTCTTTGGCTGCTGGTCCAATTGCTCCGACAGCCGGAGCAGTAGATCCATGGGTGTCGAGCGGCACGATATGGGGTACTTGATTCTCTATATCAAACGACTCTAATGATTTCTTTTGTGTTCCCTGTGCCTGTCAGCTGCTTCAATGCTCACATTGCCACTCTGTTTTCCGCCTTTTCTTTTTTGTTCTGGAGGTCCAAGTTAGAGGGCATGCCTTTCGACAAACAAAAGCTGGCCGCCCCTATCAAATCTGCCGTTGATAAATTTCAACTTCTTCCTGAGTTCTTGAAGGTAGGTCTTGGGAACTTTTCATTTGTTTACAAGGAACTCCATTGTATGCGAGTTTTACCATTGTTTTCTAAATGTGCCATTTGTTCTCCTTTGAACTTTCCCACCTGAAAATGAAAAATCTTCTGATTGTGGAATTTCAGGTGAGAGGCCTAGTGAAGCAGCACCTGGATTCGTTCAATTACTTTGTTAACACGGGTATTAAAAAGATTGTTCGAGCCAATAATCTCATAGTCTCTAATGTTGACTCCAGCACATATCTCAGGTTCACCTAAATCATTATCGGTCCTAATGTTTTAAGATTTCCTGTTAAATGATTCTTTTCTATAAACTAATTGTCTGGTCTTCTTGTCTGGATGGTAGATGATATATTTATATTGTTTTAGCTGTTCTATGCTTGGAGCCTTTCTGCTCATTTGTGCATAAAGGTTTTATTATTAATTTTGCTTGGTTTTGGATACCATTGAGCTTTTTGTTTATAGCTACCAATGGTTCTGTTCCATAGGTTTAAAGATGTTCGCATTGGTGAGCCGTCCATGACTAGGGATGGAATCAGTGAGAAAATCACTCCACATACCTGCCGTTTATCTGATATGACGTATGTTTTAAATTGGTCCATAATTTTGTGTTAACATTGAATATATTGTGCTGCAATTACTTGTTGTTGTTAACAGGCTGAATCAGTATCTAATCTTCGTCTCATTGATTGGAACCCTTAGGTATTCTGCACCAATATTGGTTCATATAGAGTATATCCTTGGAAGTCATGGTAAGAAGGAGTTGATGGAAAAGGTAATGGAAAAGCATGGAGTATTTTATTCCTGCAGATAACTATGGGAATATTGTAAAGTTTTTATTTTCCTACAGAAAGACTTTGTCCTTGGCAAAATGCCCATCATGTTACGGAGCTGTTGCTGTGTGTTATATGGAAGAGATGAAGCTGAACTTTCTAGACTTGGTTTCTACTCAAACATCTTAAACTAGAGCTGTTATTTCTTATTCTTCCTCTGCCAATCTATTTTCCCTCATAAAGTGGATTTTATTTTGTTGGTTTATGTTTAGGTGAGTGCCCTCTTGACCCAGGAGGATATTTTGTGATAAAGGGAACTGAAAAGGTGACTCCTTTGGTTTTATCAGTCTTTTACTCTTAATAAACAGATTTAAGCTTGTTCTCAGAAGTCTTTATTGTTTTTATGGTTTTGTTTTATTCTCATGAACCAATTTTCATTCCCTCCCCACGAATCGTGGGTTTCATGTCATCAAGTAAGGCCTATTGCGGGCACAGTTCTTGTTTAAAAAATAGTGGATTTGAGACTCAAATTAGCTGGTTTATTTTGTTGTATGTCTGGTGTGTGTGTGTGTGTGTGTGTGTGTGTGTTCATAAGTTCTTCGGAAAATTCTAGGCCATCTGTGTCTTCTTCAAAATTATGATTCTATGCTATGTTAGTTGCACTCATGTTTGGTTTTCAATCATATGTAATGATTTGGACGTTTCACTTCTCCAAATTGAGAAGTAGTCTAAAAGTGGACTCTACGGATTTGTCTGTGTGCTAAAGGCTTGAGAGTACATCCAGTTTTGAGTGACAACTGGTGCTTTTATTACCTATTTTATTGCATTTGTCTATTGTATGGTTTAGAATGTCTTGTTTTCCTTCGAAGAACTACTTTTTTAAAAGGAAAAAAAAATTCTAACAGCTTAAAATAAACAATTTAATATCTTTTACCAATGAAGCTGTGAGTGTTTAAGCAATCCTAGACTTGAAAGGGTAGAAAACTGTATTTACTTTGGTGTGGTTAGTTGGCTTCTTGCATTAAGTTTATTCGTTGAACACTCAACATCCTTTTCAGTTTTGAAATTGTATGGAGGAAAGTTTGAACAAAGCTACTTGCGAACCAACTACATCCAGTTTTTCAGTTTGCTAAGTATGTGACCAGGCTCATGTTCTGCATCTTACTATGACATCTTGATCTAATCTTGAGACCAATTACTACGTTTCCTTAGGCTTTAGAAAGTGTTTATAGTTTGTGGTTCAGGTTGTCTGGAATTAGATAAGAAGTTGGTTGGGCAGGATATGTGAATACTTCATTATATAGTAAGGTTCCAGAAGGGTCTTGGAATCAGATGAGGACCATGTTCTGTTACTCTTTGCTCTGATTTGATTCTTGAGGTTAATTGGAATGAGAGGATTGTTGTTTTTCACTGCTTGTCTTTTCAGTCAAGCCATGGATGTTGGAATTCTTATTGATAAAGTGTTACGTATGACCTCAAAACATATGCTGTTTTATTAAGATCTTGATTACAGAAGACGCATTCTTAGAGTTGCACCTATTCAATCTTTAGAGGAGTGTTACAAAATGCATCTATCCTGTTCTGTTACATGCTTTTGAAGAGTTTTTTTCAACTCAAGAAGATGGATTTGCATTGTTTCCTTTGTTTATTTTGAATTATTTCTCATAGTTCTTTTGTTAAATTTGTGCTTTTCAGGTTATTTTGATACAAGAACAATTATCAAAGAATAGGATCATTATTGATTCTGACAAGAAGGGAAAGTAAGTCCATTTTTTTTTATTAGTAATTCTCATGATCTTGGGGGATTTTTCTCTTCCACTTTTTGTTTGCTGAATGATGTCTTGATCCTTCGATATATACTTTTTAATAAATATAACAAATTATCAGCTAACTTGATCTACCTTCAAGTCTAGGTGGTTGATTAACATTTATTTCTGAGGGTTAAGAAGGTTTTGTTTTTGAATGAGATACATCCGACACAAGCCTAAGAAAGTTTGGTTCTATACTTGATTCTGTTCTGATTGTATGCGTGTACAACCCCTTATCACTGTCTTTCTCATACACATATATACATACATTGCATGCATACATACAATGCTAAAAGATGTTCTCTTTATGTTTCATTTGATTTGAGTGGAAGACTGGTGTTTCAAAGTCATGTCCTTTCTTATAATTGATTTTGGGGAAAAATAGTTCATTCACCCTTGGTATTTGGTTTGCTTGCTTGGAAAGAAACGAAAACGCATATTTAGCTTTCTTATGGGTTATTGATTTTATGGGTTTTGTAAATGCGTTTTAATAATGCAAGACAAAATGGGGTTTCAATTTTTACATGGCTGGTTATCAGAAGCCATGTTGCAAAATCTCTCTTTCTCTCTCTATCTATCAAAGAAGGAAGGAATTTTCATCCTCTTTTGCTTCATAATTTTTCTCCCTTAGTGAACTTTCTTCCCAGAGCTGATAAAAATTTGAAATATTTTATTTTGTTTTTCTAGTAAAACTTTATCTTCTGATTGCTAGCTGAATTCTAGCTGAGTCCAACAGTTATCAGAAAGTAAAACCAAACATGATCAAAGTTGCTAGCGAGTATTTGAAGAGTTTATTCTTCTTTTGTTTAATAGAAAGAATTTAGCTACTTATGTTCTCGTTTTCCTTCTGATGGACCTGATTCTTTCATGTTGTGTATCTATATGCATGATGACTTTATTTGATTAATAGTGTCAGTTCAGCTAATATTACATTCTCAAAAAAGTTAATGGTTTTATTTGTTCCCCCTCTGGATTGATGCATTCCTTTTCTTTTGTACTGTTTCATTGTTTCTTGGATGATAGAAACTCCCTTATGTCAAGTACATTATTGATTCCCAACCTTTGAACGTAAGAGTTAAATGGCACCTAGACAGTTTCATGTGTCTTATTTTTGTAGAGTGAGTGCTAACATATTTTATAACAAGACAACCTGCTAATATATTTTTGCTGAACTTCTCTCCCAACTTGTAGTGTAAATGCATCAGTTACAAGTAGCACTGAAGCAACAAAAAGCAAAACGATAATTCAAATGGAGAAGGAAAAGATATATTTGATGCTCAACATGTTCACCAAAAAGGTACAACTGTTGTCAATTGTTTGCCCCTATTTTTTTCCATTTCCAACAAAACTGCATTTATCTAATTCTCACTAGATGCTTTTTTGATAGATTCCGATCATGGTTGTTATGAAGGCTATGGGGATGGAAAGTGACCAAGAAGTTGTACAAATGGTTGGTAGAGATCCTCGTTTCGGTGCCCTACTTTTACCTTCAATTGAGGTAATTGATAAGCTTCATTTCTTTAGAGAGAATATTTTTGTAAGGGGCAGTTTGTGCATTTTCAAAATTCAATGAAAGAGACAAGGAAAAGAAAGTACTTATATCTTAATTGCTGGGCAGTATTAAATGTCTCTTTTTTATTGTATGAACATTATTGTGAGAGATTGGGAAGATGTGGAATATTTGACTTTGGATGAAATGCAGTGTCAGATTTGTCTCGAAGTGAAAGTAGAGAAAGGATCACATTGGGTTGTATAATGATCCTGTGAATGTAAAATTTGGACTTTTTAGTGTTTTTTTTTTGGCCAAAAGTGAAAGGGGAGTATTACATGTAAAATTTGGAGAAAGTTATATATATTTTGGGTTAGACCAAATGTATGTCCTTTGCAAAGGAAATATTGTTAATTTTGTGTTGAGCAAACCATCCTTTTGCAAGAAAAGATAAAATTTGTGTAGTTTATTATTTTCTGTGACTAGGATAAATTTTTTTTATATGTTTAATGTTTTGGTATAATATGCTATATGTGTTGTATACTGTTTTAGTTTGCATTGTTCGCTTTGTAAGACAATCTTTTCAATAGTTTCATCATGCTTTTGTTCAGGAATAGTTAGGGTGTTCCTCAAATCGGTAGTTACTAAGAAAAATCTCATGATGCATTGAATTCATTGATGTTTTTTTTTTCAATGATTTCATGCTACAGGTTTAACTTTTTGTTCTGTGCAATGTATCCATCTTACCCGTTTATCATGAAAAAGTTGTTCTCAGCCTGGTACCTTGCCTGCCCAATTCTTCTCAGAGAAGTCAATGACCCAGACTGGACCTAACTGGAACTGGTGATGACCTGGACCCTAGAATGACCTATACTGTAGGTGAAAAGTTTCACCTAATTGAGCACATCTAGCATATTTTTCACAGTAGCAGTATCCCTACAACTTACTTCATTGAGTTCACCACCATTAATGACTTAGAAGAAAGAAGGAAATAGTGTGACTCCGAACCCAATGACTTGGTCCCCCAAAATGGCCCTAAACTTGCATGACCTAAAACTCGAAATAAGGAGCTCCATGATGACTCAAACTTGAGTGGGCAAGTCCCCAAAATGACATTGAACCCTTAATGAGTCAAGCCACCTGTTTGACTTTTGGAACATTTTTTCTTCCTTTTCTGTTTGGATGATCAAAAAAGAGTTGCTGACCTCTGTAGAGCATTCCCTTGTTGCTTTCTCTCCAATTGTTTCCACTTTTGCACTTTTGATTGTGGGAATCATTCACATCCATTTTATATTGGGTTATACATATCGTTGTAATTTTGCTAACTTTCTATCTGGAGTGTGCAAGTGAAGATATAGATACATGCATTTCTTAGTCTACCCTCCTTTTCCCCATAAAAACTGCTATCAATATACCGTTTGTATAGGGATAAATGCATCTTATGGTAATCATGCTACCTTTATTTCAGGAATGTGCAAGAGAAGGTATAAAAACCCAACAACAGGCGTTGGAATACCTTGATGGAAAGGTGATATATTTTCCTTGCTTTTGTTATAAACATTTAAGACTAATAAATAGGAAATGTTTCAACCTTGGATGTTACTATGAGGTTTAGCCGAATAGATACATTGATGACAATTTGAGATATATGTACATGAGAACAGATATGTATGAGAAGATTCAAAGATGTCAATTTGGTTCTGAATCCGATGGAGAGGTTGGAGTTGTCAATGATCCTCATTTCAGGCCTCTATGTGACTACATCAAAACTCAAAACTCTTTATTGTCCTGTTGTCTGAGGATGGGATTTGGATTCTTGGCCTTAACTAGGAGCTGGTTGTTGCCTTCATGTTAGGAAGAAAGCAATTGATCAGTATCATGTCAAGTGATCTGACATTCTTGTAGTTATGTTCATGTTCTTTAGTATCAGATGATAATCTTTCTAAGATAAATTGAAAAAATACTTTGTGAAAATCTTAAATTTGTTGAGGAGTTTTAAAATATTGCTTATTGAGTACTATGTGATGTGTCATTAACTGCTATATTAGCAAATCTTTGACTTTTTAGCCGATTATCTAGCTCATTCTTTTCACACCAGTTATCTTTTGCAGGTTAGAAGAGGCATGATGAGTAGCCCTTCTTCTGATAAGGTTTTTCCTGTGCTGAGGAGTTTATATGTTTGTTGTAAATGGACTTCTATAAACTCGTCAAATACATATAAATTTAGCCAAATTAGTGTGCTTTGTGTGCAAGAACCAGAAATTTTTTTGCAACTATTTGTGTTTTTGTCTGGATAACCTTATTAATTCAACTACGTGCCACAACTGTTATGCAGGGAGGGAGAGCTTTGTCAATCCTCAGGGATGTGTTTCTTGCAAATGTTCCTGTAGGTTTATTTCGGTGCTTATATTAAATTCCAGGGTTTTCCTTCGTTGTCTTTTTCTGTTATCATCATTCAGCTCATTATTTTTCATTATTACCATCACCATCACATCATCCTCATCTTATCTCCTGTTTACAGTAGTTATTATTTATGTTGTTGATGTTGTCATTATTGTTCTTTTAGTTGTAATTATTTTTCTTATTGTTGATTTGTTATAGTTATTATTGTTGTTTCTATTAGTTGTCATTTTACCTTCATTCTCAGGTAAGAAAGCACAATTTTCACCCAAAATGTTTGTATGTTGGGGTGATGCTGAGGAGAATGATGGATGCATTGCTGAATAAGGATGCTATGGATGACAAGGTTTCTTTTTGACTTGTTAACCATATATAATCAGCTCTTTTCATTCAAAGAAAACATAAAATTTAGCGAGCTTCCTTTTGGAAGAGCGGTAAAAACAGATTTTTATGTGTTTGTCTCCAGTTATTTGGAATTTGATTTTAAGGATTCCTAACCAATTTTTTTAGATGCATTGAAGTTCCATACACTTCGCTCATGTTGCTGAGAAGTGTTATGCTACCTTAATGTATTGAGTGGGATAGATTTATTCAATAACTTACTTTATATCAAAACCTGTTGATCCAAAATTATTCAGTTCTTTTGGAGAATTCTAGGGGCCATTACCCATCTCTGCTCTGTCATAAGCTAGTGCACAATGTCTGAAACCACATAGGTGTGAACAAATTTCTTCTTTCCTCATCAGCATTTACTGGGTAAAACTTGTTTGGTCAATGTCTTGGCTGCTCTAATATTTATAAAAAAGTTCCATGCATCTAATTCTAGGTATTTCAATTGTCTTATAGATCTTTGAACTTAATCTTTTGCTTTGCTTGCAGGATTATGTGGGAAACAAGCGGTTGGAATTATCAGGACAACTAATTTCTCTGTTGTTTGAGGTACTCAATTGTTGATAATACCCACCTCTCTCTCTCTCTCTCTCTCTCTCTGTTGTTTGAGGTACTCAATTGTTCATTTTGTAATGAATTTCATGCCACAGGATCTTTTCAAGACTTTATGCTCAAATGCGCAAAAACTAATGGATGATATCCTAACAAAACGTAGCAGAGCTAGTGCATTGGATCTCAGTTGGGTGCTTGTAGGTCTTGTCAGCCATTTGCCTATCAAGCAATTCTCTCTCTCTCTCTCTCTCTCTCTCTGTTCCGTAGCCATAGAATTTCAGAATACTTCCCTTTGTATGATTTCCTATCCTCTTCGTCTTATGCTTGCAGTCCTGCCAGAGAGAGCGTCTCACTAATGGACTAGAAAGGACACTTTCTTCAGGGAACTTTGATATTCAGCGGTTCAAAATGCACAGGAAAGGCATGACACAGGTTAGCTGGTTCTTCCTTTATCTATGACCTTGTTGTGATATTTTTGCTCCTTGGTAATTTATAAGATATGGGCAAACATTCAAATGCAGGTGCTTCAGAGGTTATCTTTTATAGGTACGTTAGGCCATGTGACGAGAATTTCTCCCCAATTTGAAAAATCCAGGAAAGTAAGTGGACCAAGAGCATTGCAACCTAGCCAGGTGAGGGTAAAATTTTTTGGTATAGTGCAGTACTAAGCTTTAGAACTATGAACTCCTTCACTCTTATTAAATGCTGAATCTGTTAAATTCCATTTTCTTTTGCTTCTTTAATTGGTGTGACAGTGGGGAATGCTCTGCCCTTGTGATACTCCTGAAGGTGAAGCTTGTGGACTTGTAAAAAACCTGGCTCTTATGACTCATGTCACAACTGATGATGAAGAGGGCCCTTTAATTTCTCTGGTAGTCCACAAACATTTAAATTTCTTTTGTTGTTATCTTTGGTGTTAAATTTTTAGCCTTTTCTTTGTTCCATATGTGACAGTGTTACTGTTTGGGGGTTGAAGACTTGGAGATACTATCCGCAGAAGAGCTTCATGCACCAAATTCATTTCTGATTATGTTAAATGGGCTTATTCTCGGCAAGCACAGGAGGCCACAGGTATAGCAATGTTCTGTTGGACACTCCTTAAGATGCTGGTAGAAGTATGAAATTGTAATGATATCAATTGCGTGCACACATGAACTTATTGGAGAGCTATGAAGACGATTTATGAAAACAAGCTGTATGTTGAACTTTTCATCAAGATCATTCTATACATTAAATTGATGAAACAAATTGGTAGACTTCTAACAATACTGATGAACATGTATGTAAAGAGAAAAGTTTGTTGGTAGTATTTGCTGATGTTGTAATGTTCTGACTCATTTTTTACTTCCATGGCATGGAATACAGGACATCTGATCGACAATGTGACAGATGCTCCAAATCAGCATGACAACTTAGAAAAGCACTTTTGAGTGTCTTCAGCCCTACTTTTTGAAGCTTTAAATCAACCATGAAACCTTAATGGCTAGTTATTGGAAGCCTGCCTATTTCTAGAATAAATTGACCCACAAGCCTTATAAGTATGACAGGGAGCTGTTGCAACTGTTGATGAAATATGTCTTCGAGAGTAGATGGTGATTGAAAGCTAACTGCTTGCCTAAGCCCGCTTGCTTTGCCCAATAGGGAAGGACAATCCCTCTCACTGACATCAGATAAACATAAACATTTCCCCATGGGAACTTGATTTTCAAAATATATTGTCTAGGCAGGCAATTATTGCCACAAATATCTGGATTCATATTTGAATGCTTTGCATCAATAAAGACCTATATATTTTTGTGAACTATTGTAACAACTGAAAGCATGCCTTTTAAAAAGTACTCAGCTTTATACCACTTTTAAAAGGTAGAGAGAGTTATTCGGTCAGATGTGTGGAAAATCTAGGGAATAATTTCTGATTTTGCTTGTGTTTCCTGCATGAAATTGTATTTAAAATGATTTCTTAGTCTGATTTGAGGATACTTTTTCTTTGTTTAGCATTTTGCTAGTGTAATAAGAAAGTTACGCAGAGCTGGAAAAGTTGGTGAGTTTGTGAGCATATTTGTCAATGAGAAGCAGGTAAAAAATTCCCTTGCTTTTTGTGTTACTGGTTCTTTTGGTTTTGATTTGTTATTTTAAAATAGTGTGATATTTGTTGAAGACATATAGCCACCTCAATAACTTCTGTTAGAGGCGGTCATCTTTTTCCTTTTTCCTTTTCCAAATAAGAGACACAGGCTGTGATTTTCTGGCCAGTATATTTATGGCTTCAGAAAAAGGTACTTTTGATTTGTCTATTGTCAGCTGAATCTCATTCAAGATAATAAATTAAGTAATACGAAGCAACAAAACTCAACAGTGACGGCATCCAGCTCCCCCATATTTCTTTTTCCTATATGGAGATCTGGAGTAATACTCATACATGTATGCAAAGTCAGGTTTTGGCTTTCTTTAAGTATTTATATGCAAGTAGTGCTAGTTATAACTGGTGTAGTTCTTACTGATTCATCATAGGCCTATTTCTTTCCTTAGAATATTTTCGTTATGCTATATTCCCATTATATAGAATTAAGAGAAAACAATTTGTTACTTATACTAGATAAAAAATCCAACCCAGCCCAGACCCCACGTTCAAAATGCTCTACAACTGCAGTAAGTACTATCTACTGATAGCAAAAGTGTTCTCTCTTTGTTATCTTTTTTCTGCATGGTTATTTTAGGCGAGTTTGTCTTTTTATTTTTTTCTTCTTTTACGAGGAAAGAAAATACTCTGATAGCTCTGTCGTATGTTTCTTGTTCATACCTTTCCTTAGTGCTTCTATTGGCTTCAGACCTGTCTACTATGTTTTCATGTACGTTTGTCTTTATTTATTTTGTTTACCACAATTTAAATAATATAACGTTTTTCACTGTTTGAGTAGAAAAGATTATTGGCATCTTGTTAGCACTCCTTCATATTATGGATCCCCAATGAACTTCATTATTTTCTATTTTCAAATTTTCAGCGATGTGTTTATATTGCTTCTGATGGAGGCCGTGTCTGTCGTCCATTGGTTATAGCAGATAAGGGAATATCACGAGTCAAGGAGCACCATATGAAGGAATTATTGGTAAGTGTATTCATTTTGTTAAGAGAAAAATCTTGTTGGGGTTGCTGTTCCACTGATTATAATGCAAATTTTTTTTTTTTTTAAGGATGGAGTCAGCACTTTTGATGACTTTTTACGTGAGGGGTTGATTGAATACCTTGATGTCAACGAGGAGAATAATGCTCTGGCATGTTTCAGCATGATGGTTTTGCTATTTTTGTTACTTTGTTTTAATCATTCTAAGAGAACAATATCTATGTTGTAGATTGCGTTGTATGAAGGTGAGGCTACACCTGAAACAACCCATATTGAGATAGAGCCTTTCACTATCTTAGGTGTCTGCGCTGGGCTGATTCCATATCCCCATCATAATCAATCACCAAGAAATACTTACCAGGTTTGTGTTTCCAAGGCTCACGTCATCTGACATTGTGCAATTTGCATCACCATATTTGCTCTGCTTAGTAAATCTAGACATATGCAGTGTGCAATGGGGAAGCAAGCAATGGGAAATATTGCCTATAACCAGGCAAGTAGTCTTGTAACTGCTTTTCAATCTTATCTTAGTATGTTCACTGATTCTACCTTTTCATATTTGGGCTTTGGGGTCTAATTGCGTGCTAGGGCCTTATATAATTATGGTTAATGTAACTTACGCAAGTTAATTGGCTAATATTTCATTTTCTATTAAAAAGCTAATTGTTGCTCTCGGTTTTGTTTAAAGTGATATAGTATCACATTGTTAAGGGGTTTGTTATTGCTTTATTGCGTGGTGTGGTCTCTTCATTCCATTGCCTATTCGTTTTAGGTCTGATGCTTTTATGTGGCATGGAAGGCCTAGGTTGTTGTAGCTGTCTTGTCTGTCTGTTGTTAGCACATTTTTGTGCTCCACCTGACAAGCCTGTTTTCCATCATTTGCCTGCTTACACGCAAGGATGCATATTAAGTGTTTTGGGTAGTCATTGGTTGATGTGGGGCCTCTCTGTCCGCTGTGAATTGGGCGCTTTAACCATTCTGTTCGATACTCTTTGTGCACAGTTTTCAATGTAGGTGTCTTGGTCCTCAGTAGGAATTGAAACCCAAAAGGACAATGGGATTTTGGTGTTGCTGGTGACTGATGCCATGACCTTTAGAGTTCCATTCAATGCAATGTTACCAACCGAAAAAAAAAAAAAAATGCACGCGAGTAGGAATTCTACAGATTGTTTTTGTGCCTAAAAGAGATTGACCACTCTATCGAGGGTTTTTGATTGACAAGCTTGTTGACTATGTCTTATGGGATCTTGGCTAAAATGATATTCAAAAGACTGCAAAATAACAATGAAAGCATGGTTTTTTTATGCTAGTTGGAAAATGTTTGACCCAGAGATTGTTAGTGAAATGAGACTTCTGAGCCTGTGATCAAACAGAGAAGGGTTTAGCTTGTCAGACCTTGAAAAGGTTTATAATGCATTGAAATTTTGTTTTTGTGATTGTCTGGAATGGGAACGCTTTTGGTTGGACTTGTTCTTCTTCATGTGCAATTGATTGCAGGTTTAATGATTGTATTTCATCTAATTATTTTCACTTGAATGGCCGAACTAGAGGTTCGGGGGTTTGGTGGATATAAGGCATGGAAAACTTTGTTTTATTTTTTGTTTACCTTGGTGTTCAGCATTATTATGAACCTTATAACTATGGGAGTTTGATAGCATTCAGATTGACAATCTCATTTGAAGTTTGTGATGGACTTTCAGAGGTTGTTTTGAAGTTTTTGATGTGCATTGATATGAAAAATTTTTTGTTGGTTTTTGTCAAAGATTTATGTTTGAGTTACCTATTGTTTGATTGAAGATATAAGCTCCTTTATTTTTGGGTCTATTGATCGTGAAGTTGACCAAATACTTGGAACGCGCTTTTAGGGGTAGGGTTTTGCTGTTACGGTCTTGTCTCTTTAGAATTCTTTATACTTCAGGTCTTTGTAGCCACCAAGACTCTGACTAATAGGTTATATTGTATTCAAGGATTCTTTGTTCGAGTTTAGAAGAGTATGGAATGGAGCATGATATAAGAAGACTTCTTGTGGGCCAAATAATAAAGGGGGTTTAGATTTGTGGAACTTACTTGACATGTATGTCACTTGTTGGGGGAAGCAGTTTGGCAGTTTACATTGGAACCTGAACCTCCTTCACGCATCACCAGGAGCATGTACGACCCACAGACACGTCATTGATTAGGAGTTTGTGAACTTTGTTACCATTCCCTTCGCATAAAAACTAGAGATTGTTGTTGGACATGTACGATTGGTAGTTGGACAGTTGTAGAAGAACCCACATTAGGGGCATTGAATCAGTGGCATGCTGTAGGTTTGAAGAGATTAATTCCCCTCAAATTTTACAAAAGAGGCTACCAGGAATCGCTTCAATACAAGCTCAAAGGCTCATGTGACAGCCTAATAAAACTGTTTAAACTATAGTAACCCTTTGCATTTTTGTGGAGAAATTTAAGCATCCATTCTATTTAGTCAAATCATGTGAACAAAAATCCTTCTAATATCTTCTCCAATAGTTGTATTTGGCTATAAATTCCATGTTTTCTGCAATTGATTCAGTCTCGTTGCATTGTGTCACCCATGTTAACTGGTAAAAGCCCACATGATTAAGTCAAGAGGCCAATGAAGGCTATATGTTATTGTGAACCCTCTCCACTCATTTCCAGTTTGATGGTTATTCGCCAGGTTGTCACTGCCCCTCTGTCAAGTTAGAAGAACTGATGTCATCATCATAGTCTATGTAACCAGCCCATTTTCAGTCATCTCACCAATCTGCATGGGAGGGCGCCTGTTAAATGGTAAAACCCACATGGTTAAGTCAAAGGGTCAATTAAGGTTATATGTCATGGGGAGGGCTCTCTACTCATTGCCAATTGCTCTTGGGTTGGAAGTTTTAAGAACCTCTTACTGTTTGTTTGTTTTTTTTTTTTTTTTTTTGGGGGGGGGGGGGGGGGGGCCCCCCCCCCCCCCCCCCCGTGGTTGGGTAGGTGTGCTTCCAATTGTCATTCCATGCTGATGTTTTTACTGTGTGTTATCTTATGAAGTGCTGTTAATGTACTTATTTTGCATTCCTGTTTCCATTGAAGTCTGACAATGAATCCTGTGTTTGCTGATGGTGCAGCTAACTCGAATGGACACATTACTTTACTTACTAGTTTATCCCCAAAGGCCTTTATTGACCACAAGGACAATCGAACTGGTAAGCAGTTGGGCCTGCTTGGTGCACTGCACCTTTATGATCATAGATTAATTGGTTAACTGTCAGGTTGGATATGATAAACTTGGAGCTGGTCAGAATGCTACAGTTGCCGTTATGAGTTACAGTGGTTATGACATAGAGGATGCCATAGTCATGAACAAATCATCTCTTGACCGTGGGTTTGGCCGCTGTATTGTTATGAAAAGGTATGTGGAGTTATGCCTAGATGACCGTTGTGCCTTAAGATTCTGACATCCTTTTGCTTGATGCTTGTTTACTTTATGGGGCAATGTTAATAAAAGTGTGCTTTAGGTGCTAGCCACGGAGCACTGAGGCCCTCTTGCATTCTGGCCCTTAGGCAATTGACTTTTAGAGGTGCTTATGTTAGATGCTGGGAGCACACATGCCAAGAGCAAGCTCAAGCATGCTAGGGGTGTGACCAAGGTGGTCAAAAACACAAAAGCCACTTAAGGTTCTGAAACGCTGCGAGACACACTCAATGTGCCTGTAGCAGCCTCAGATGAGGCACTTTCAATCAGGTTTGAGCCGTTGCTAGCTAGGTGCTAAGGCTCACCATGACTAGGTGCGGCACATACAGAGCTAAGTCTGCCCTCCAATCATGTCTTAGAAGTGTTGCAAAAGTTCAAGGGTGCTACACATGTGCCCAAGGTATTCAAAAGCACAGAAGGCACTAACCTAGGTTCTAAGTCCTCCAAGACACACTAATGTGCCTGTAGCAGCCTTGGATGTTTCTTGGCTTGGTTATAAGTCTGCCCTCCGATTGTTTAGAAGTCTTGAGTGGAGGGGGAAAAAGAATTGCATATCCTTATAAAAGCTCTAATTTAATGCTGCATACACCAATTTAAGAAGATAAAGAAATATTTGGGGACTACCAAAGTCTCAGGTGAGTAAAAGAAGTGGAGAAAGTCCCATCATTTTCAAGCAATAGCTACTGCTCAACAAATGCATAATCTTTTGTAAAGTTTATTTCTAGAACAAACAATATGTGGTTTGATTTTCTAGAACAAAGAATATGTGGTTTGATTGGAAAGACTCACTTTTAGCAAAAAGCACTTCCCTAATGCAAGTGCTTTCCTTGTGCTTTGTCTCATGGACCAACATTTCCCTATTAAATGCCCACTATCCATGTCCTCTCTAAACCACACCCACTTAGTTCAAAATCCTTTTGCATTGTCGCCATCAGAGCCCACCTTCTTTACCACTCCTAGCAACCAAAATTTCACTCTTTTTTGAATAACACCCCAAACTTTTGAGTGCCATTTTAGACTGTAAGCCCTTTTGCAAGTTCATCACTAAAGTACCCATCAGCTCTTTTCTCCCAAAAACTTATGAAAGTCCAAAAGGCTAATTACTAATTTGTTCTTTCCTATTTCCTAAAATGCCTGGAATACTCTCTGAGATCCTTATGTGGAATAAGGCTATCTAGACTAAAATAAGACGTAGAAATCAAATCATAGATCATCCACACCTAATCAATCGGAATAATTAAAAATGCTAACTAATTACTCCAAAGTAATTTGATATAAAATTAAGCGCAAGTGGGATTTGCATGAAATGAAATCAAATTCATATAAGAGGTCAATTCAAATTTATAACTTTTTTTACATTCCATCAAAAAGCTCGACGACACTTACTTCCATAACTAGGGGCCTACAACGAGAAATGGCAAAACCTGGTTACAGAATAAAGCAATAAAAAAATGAAATCACCTAAATCTGTCTCTCACAGGCAAAATCAGACTTTACAAACTAAGAGAACAAAATATCTAAGCAAAACTCGGAACGGATCAGAATACAGGAGATGATTCCATTCCATCTATAATGTCTTCAGGAGAAGATCCTCCTTTTTCGTAGACTCATCTGTTCCTCACCATCCAAATAAAGGATACTGCAGCAGCAAATATAGCTCTTCCAGCCTTTGATTTGAAGTTCTTGCCAGCAGCAACCTTCCCATCCAGCTGCAAGCTCGGTTCCAGTTGACTGGAGCTCTTCTTAAATTAATTTTCTTGGTAGCCAATCTACTCACAACAGAAGAAAACTTGCAAGCAAAACAAATTTATGATTTCATTTCCTTTATTTGTTTCAGGTTATTATTTTTTAAGCTTATATTTAGGTTAATGTTCCACAGATACTTTAATTTGACGATGTACATAGGTCATAGTGTTGGTTCTAAAGTTGATACTGTATATGTTTCATGACTGGGAATTAGTTCTCTAGTTATTATGTATTTTCTGAAGTTTGTTTATCATCACTTCACAGTTCTCATTTTGCACCATCATACCCTCTGCACTCAAGTGCTCCATGTGCTTTTCAAAAGTCTGCAGCACCAACAGCCTTGAACTAAAAACGTAACCACCATTTTGTGGCTTATTGTTATTATTTTTGTGACAGATACAGTGCTTTGAATCAAAAATACCTGAATGGTGCATCTGATCGGATACTTAGACCGCAAAGAACTGGACCTGGGTCAGAAAGGATGCAGGTAATATATGGTACCACACATCCTACTTTTGTCCAATTAGATGTGCCATTATAGCCTTCCTTCTTCTATAAAAAGAAAATATGAGTGTGTGTCTTTTCGTCTTCTATGTATTTTATCTTGAAAAAAGAATCTCTAGATTTAAAAAGGACCAATGCATGTCTGTGGTTGAGAGATCGAGAACTTGTGTTGAAGAAATCTACGTAATTTATGTAGAAGATGATTGTTTAATAATGCTTTGTACGTCAAAATTATTGGTATACCTGACTAACTAAATCTTACTAATTTTTAGTGTCCACTTTGACCAAACTAGTTAAAAACGTTTAACTGCTACCTTTTTAAGGTTGCAAAACTTGGCTGTTATAATATTTGAAAGAATCTAGCTTTTTGCAAATTGTAATTAGAATTTTTGTCGTACAAAATCTATGGTTGATTTTTGACGTTATAAGCTTGATGCGTCATGTTCACTACCTTTTCCAAGAGAGAATGACGATATCTTTGTCTCCCTTGATCTTTTTGTTTGCAGAAGTTAGCTTTTCTATGCTTCTCGGAACCCATTATCTGCTGAAAATTTATCTGTTAAATATTTTATCTATGACAAATGAGGGCTCTGTAATGCATGCTTATTACATATTCTTCTTGTACTTCATATTTTCTTATCCCAAAAAGAAATTTTCTTTTTGTAATCATTAGCAGTGGGTTATATAGTAGTATCCGTTGTCTTCCTTTTCTTTGTGTATATAGCCTACACGATTAAATTTTGGGTTCCATGCATCACATTTTTTTTTTGACACCTGGATTCTGTCAAATGGTTTCGATGCCCCCAAAGGGAGGGTTTCATTCTCTTTATATAGAAAATTGGTACAAAGAATATGGCTGATTTTTAGCCAATTAGAATCAATCTATCACCTAATTACATCAATCTATCTTTCTAAGTATGGTATACATATATACAGAATTCGAATATATATGTAAAGAGAGAGAATTGAATATCCCATAATCCAAGCTGCCATATATAACTGACTTCCCCCCTCAAATTGATGCTTCTTGATCAGCTAGCATCAATTTGATGCTCGGTGACGAGATAGAGCCTTGGTGAAAACATCAGTAGTTTGATGCTCGGTGGATATATGAGGAAGAGTAATCACATGTTGATCAAATGCTTCACGGATGGAATGACAATCTATTTCAATGTGTTTTGTACGCTTGTGAAATACTGGATTGGCAGCAATCTGAATAGCACTAGTGTTATCGGCATGAAGTGGAGTAGGAGTAAGTTGAGGAATGCCAAGTTTACCTAACAAACCTCAAAGCCACACGATCTCTGAACACACAGATGACATTGCACGATATTCAGATTCAGTAGAAGACTTCGAGACTCGATCCGGCTTCTTACTTTTCCAAGAAATAAGAGCATCACCGAGAAACATACACCAACTAGTAACTGAACGGTGAGTATCCACACATCCAGCCCAATCAGCATCAGCATAATCCTTCAACTGTAAGGAATTCCTAGTCGGAAAGAATAACCCACGAGCAGAGGTACCCTTCAGATAGCGAAGAATTCACCATACAGCTGCTAAGTGTGAGCTGTGAGGAGCTTGCATAAATTGGCTAACCTGCTGCACAGCAAATGAAATATCAGGCCTAGTGATAGTTAGATAGTTCAAACTCCCGACAATCTATTGATATACAAATGGATCTGATAATAGTTCCCCTTCCTCCTGACTAAGCTTTACATTAACCTCCGAAGGAGTAAGTACTGAATTTGCAGACTAAAGACCAGCTAAGTTGAGAAGTTCTTGTGTATATTTGTGCTGATTCAAAAAGAGACCATTAGAGCAGGAATGCACCTCTAGACCAAGAAAGTACTGTAGAGGACCAAGGTCTTTCATATGAAAGGTGGTTTTGAGGTGCTGTTGGATTTGAGCAATCAACTGTGGATCAGATCCTGTGATTACAATGTCATCCACATATACCAAAAACAAAAGAAGTCCAATGCTAGTCCTTTGAAGGAACAGAGAAGGGTCAAACCGACTCTAAGTAAAATGAAAATCAACAAGAGTGGTACGAAGCTTCTCAAACCATGCTCAAGGAGCCTGCTTTAAACCATATAGAGCTCACTTCAATTAACAACCTCATTTGTGGAGTGGGTGAACATACTAGGAGGAGGAATCATATAGATTTCTTCCTTCAAATCCCCATGTAAAAATGCATTCTTCACATCCATCTGCCGGAGTGACCATCCTTTAGAAGCAGCTATTGCCATCACAGTACGTATCATAGTTATCTTAGCCATTGGTGTAAATGTCTCCTCATAATCAAGGCCATACTCTTGAAAATTGCCGAGAGCCACCAAACGAGCTTTATACCTCTTTATGGTGCCATCAGGCCGAAGTTTGAGCGTGTATACCCATTTGCATCCAATGAGCTTGGCTCCATCAGGGCATGGAATGATGTCCCATGTCTAATTATCCTGAAGTGCCTGAAGTTCTTCTTGCATAGCTTGTTGCCAACAAGCTTGTGTAAAAGCCTGGGAGTAAGATTTAGGCACAGTAGTATCAAGTGTAGCCTGATGAGCAGTATGTGAGAATCCATACCTGTTTGGGGGTCGTGAAATCTGAGAAGATCACTGGGGTTCAGTGTTGATAGGATCAAACATTGGTTCAGTGTCAGGAGGAGGCAGTGGGCACAGTAGAGGACGTCGTCGGTAAACGACTCCTGGCTTAAAACATTCAATAGTAGAAGACATATCAAATGTAGGAAGTTGAACAGAAACTGAATCAGGAATAACACAAGTTTGGAAGAAATATTCAAAAACCATGTGTCTAGAGACACGAATTCTTTTAGCATCTACATCATAACACACAAACCCTTTGTGCATATTACTACACCCAAGAAATGCACATTGAACTGCCTAGGCAGAAAGTTTATGACGTTTAGTAGAAGGTAGGTGAACAAAACAGACACATCCAAAGGCATGAAGAGAATTTTACTCAGGAGCAACACCAAACAAACGATAATAAGGAGAATCAAGTTTTATATTTTGAGAGGGGACACGATTACTAAGATAAACAGTTGTAGATAAAGCCTCTACCTAAAATCTAGGAGGAATAGATGATTCAATTAACAGAGGGCGAACAATATCCAAAAGATGACAATTCTTACGCTCAGCAACCTCATTTTGTTGAGAAGTGTATGGACAATATCGTTGAGAAAGAATACCCTTTGTTTTGAGAAATTCTTGAAACTCATTGGATATATATTCCCCCCCAGAATCAGAGCGAAGGATTTTAATGCAAGCAGAATATTGGGTCTTGACAAAGGCAAAAAAGGCCTAAAATGTTGAGAACACATCAGCTTTGGATCGAAGAAAATAGACCCAAGTAAAATGGCTATAATCATCAATAAATGGTACGAAATCCTTGTATTGAGCATGAGAAAGTATAGGACTCACCCCTTATACGTTAGTATGAATAATCTCAAAACAATAGGAAGCTCGGCTGCCATGTGAAGGAAAGGGTAGAGATTTGCTTTTACCGAGTTTACAAGAAGTACAATCAGAAGACATGAAGGAAAGATTCTTTATTGCCCAAATAACCATTGATTATGAGATAAGTCAAAACATTAAAATTGGGATGTTCTAATTTCTTATGCCAGACATTACCATCATTAGCAACAGCAGTACAAGCAAGGGAATCAAACATAGACACAGAAAATTGTAAAGGAAATAACCGTCTCACTTTAGGCCCTTCACTATCACTTTCCCCGATGCCTGATCCTGCACATAACAACCACTACGATCAAAATGAACCTTCACAATTATCATCTACTAGTTGTCCAACAGAAATCAAGTTTGTGGATGATTCAGGTGACACATAAACATTAGTAAAAGTAGGCCCCAAATTGCCAATTGCAGTGATAGGAAGTGTACTGCCATTGGCTATTTGAATATGCTGGTAACCTTTGTATGTATGAACATCATGGAGAGCCTCTGTACTACCAGTCATATGATTGGAGGCTGCAGAGTCGATCAACCAAGGAGAAGTAAGTAATTTTTTCTTACCTTGAAGACCAAGAGCAGAGAAGACTGAAACAATCATTTGTTGGACCATTTCAGGAGTAAGAGGGGTTGATGAACCAGGTGTAGATTGTGGTCCTGTAGTAGAAACAGCTGCTGAACTGGCATGGACAGTGATATGGAAAGCTGGAGCTTGTCAATTCTGAGGCCGCACTTGACAGTCTTTAATGATATGTCCCTCCTTCTTTCAGTATTTACAGAATTTCTTGCTGCAATTTTTCGCAATATGTCCAAACTCCCTGCAACTGTAGCACTGTGGCTGAGCTTTCGATTTACTTTTCCCTTGAGCAGCGTGTGCTACATTAACCAGTTCAGTCTTTACAATGTCCTGGGTGATGCCAAGTTGTGTAGCGATACGCTGCTCTTCACGTAATAATTCTTCCAAGCAGACATCTAGTGAAGGAACTGGGTTTCGGTTGATTAAACTCGCCTGCACAGTTTCAAATTCTGGTCTCAACTTCATTAGAAATTGATCCCTTTTTGTATCAGCATAAACAACTTGCAGAGATGCTAAAGCTTCTTTGGGAACTTTGGAATAAATTATCCCAGTATATTCACTCCATAGGTTCAGAAATCCAGCGTAAAATTGATCGATGGAAAGGTTACCTTGTTTATAGTCAGCAATTTCTAATTCCAATTGAAATTTTCTTGCAGCATTTTCTTGATGGTAGATCCTCTTGAGATGATCCCACATCTCCTTAGTAGTAGTGAATGAACAAAGATTGTTCACCATATGTGGTTCAATGGAACTCATTAACATCATTGCTTTCCCATGTGCGAAGTTCCTTGGAGTCAGTTGGAGCCTTCGAATACTCATCCAAATGACCCCACAATTCTTTTCCTTTGACAAACATCCTAAATTGGAATTCCCAACTTCCATAGTTTTTTCCATTAAAGCAAATTAAAAATTTTTCACCAGACATACCTACAGCAACAACAAGCAGTTTGTCTGACAGCTTCAAAATCTCAGCAATCACCACCAACCAAGTGAATCCAAGAACAGAATCTATCAACCAAGAGAATAATGCCATGAACAGATTCTTCTGACAAAAAAAAAATCCCAGAAACTCAAAGAAATGAGCAACAGAGAGTTCTGGCGATTCTGGACAGCGTCGGCTCCGCTGACTGCACCTTGACCACCAGAAGATGCTGACACCACCTTTGATAAGGTTTCTCTCAGCCCAAAACCAAAAGGAACTCTCTCGATCGAAACACTAAAAAAATAGAAAACCTTTAATCAAAAAGAATACTCAAGGGATTCGAAGAGGAAGTTTTAGAAAGATGGGTCTGATACCATGTCAAATGGTTTCGATGCCCCCAAAGGGAGGGTTTCATTCTCTTTATATAGAAAATAGGTACAAAGAATATGGCTGATTTTTAGCTAATTAGAATCAATGTATCACTTAATTACATCAATCTATCTTTCTAAGTATGGTATACATATATACAGAATTCGAATATATATGCAAAGAGAGAGAATTGAATATCCCATAATCCAAGCTGCCATATATAACCCTGTTAGAAAATCGGAAACAATATGTGCTATAATTGTATATTAGCTGTAAATTAGTCATTAGCTGTAACTTACCTATTTAAGAGGTAAATATGTGTAGTTTAGGAAAGAACTACCTAGAAATTATTCTTTCTTTAATTCAGGGATTTAGTTTCCTGATTTATTATGAGCTGTAAATAACTATAAAAGATCAATCTCAATGACAGAAGTATTATTCTGTGCAAACCTACTTTTTCAAGTTGGTATCAGAGCCGGAAAAAACCTCTTTTCCGGAATTCTCTTCTTCTTCCTTGCTTTCGATCCTAGCACCCTAAAACCATGTCTGACGCCTCATCTGATTCCCAAACTGTCCCTCAATCTTCCCTGAACAATCCTAGCAGCGCTGGTGTTCCAAAAATCAGTGCTACCTCCTCAGAATCTCATTCTGTCCAAATCACCACCATTCGTTTGAATGGTGACAATTTTCTGAGATGGTCTCAGTCGGTTAGGATGTATATTAGAGGACGTGGGAAAATAGGCTATTTGACTGGTGAAAAGAAGGCTCCTGCAGTGGATGATCCGGCCTATGCTACATGGGATGCTGAGAACTCCATGGTGATGACATGGCTTGTGAATTCAATGGAAGAAGATATTAGCTCTAATTATATGTGCTATCCAGCGGCACAAGAGCTTTGGGAGAATGTAAATCAGATGTATTCTGATCTTGGAAATCAATCACAAATTTTTGAGTTGACCCTCAAACTCGGAGAGATGCAACAAGGGGAAGACAACGTCACAAAATATTTTAATTCCTTGAAGCGGATGTGGCAAGACCTTGACCTCTTCAACACCTATGAGTGGAAGTCTCCCGAGGATGCTCAACATCACAAGAAGACTGTGGAAGATGGTCACATCTTCAAGTTCCTGGCTGGACTTGCTGTCGAATTTGATGAAGTAAGGGGGAGAATTATTGGAAGGCAGCCCCTACCTTCAATTGGTGAAGTTTTTTCAGAGGTCAGAAGAGAGGAGAGTCGGAGGAACGTGATACTTGGTAAAAGGGCAACTGGAGTTGCTGAAGGTTCTGCCCTGTTCTCCATAGCTGGAAGTAAGGCTCCTGGTTTTCAAAGCAAATTTGATGAAAAATAGCGAGTTTGGTGTGATTTTTGCAATAAGCCTCGTCATACCCGTGAGACTTGCCAACCCTACTGCCAATGAGGTAGAAACCAGCCCCCTCACCAAGGAGCAAGTGGAGCATCTTCTAGCACTGCTAAAATCTAATTCGGTACCCAATGTTCCTAGTTTTTCTGTGGCACACACAGGTAATAAGTTCTATGCTCTATCTTGTCAACTTAAATCTACTCCATGGATAATAAACTCAGGAGCATTCGACCATATGACTAATTCCTTACATTTGTTTGAGACCTATTCACCATGCCCCGAAAATAAGAAGGTTAGGATAGCTGATGGTAATTTCTCACCAATTGCAGGAAAAGGCCTTATAAAACTTTCTGAGGGAATAGATCTTAAATCTGTTCTCTATGTCCCTAAACTTGCTTGCAACCTCTTGTCGGTTAGCAAAATATCCAGAGACACTAACTGTTCTGTTATTTTCTATGAATCCTATTGCATTTTTCAGGACCGGAGCTCGGGGAAGACGATTGGCAGTGCTAGGATGGTTAATGGTCTCTATTATTTCGAGGATAAATCTCTTAGTAATGAAATGGCTCAAGGGCTGAGTAGTATTAGTTCTTTATCTGTTCGTGATCAAATAATGGTTTGGCATTATTGTTTAGGCCATCCAAGTTTTTCTTATTTAAAACATTTATTTTCAGTGCTATTTAAAGGGATTGATCCCTCCTGTTTCAATGTGAGAGTTGTTTAATGGCAAAAGGTCAAAGAAAATCTTATATTCCAAAACCCTATCATGCTTCAAGACCATTTTATCTATTTCACAGTGATGTTTGGGGTCCTTCAAAAGTGACCACAATTTCTGGAAAAAAATGGTTTGTGACCTTTATTGATGATCATACACGTCTTTGTTGGGTTTACTTGATGAAAGAAAAATCTGATGTAGAACAGATTTTTAAAGAATTTTATAGGATGATTGAAACCCAATTTCAAACAAAAATCAGTATTTTAAGGTTTGACAATGGAACAGAATACTTTAATAGAGTTTTGGAAACCTTTTTAAATGAAAAAGGAATTTTACACCAATCCTCATGCCCCGACACACGTGAACAAAATGGCATTGCTGAACGTAAGAATAAGCACTTGTTAGAAGTAGCTAGAGCCATGATGTTTTATATGAATGTTCCAAAGTATCTATGGGGTGATGCTATACTAACAGCTTCGTACCTAATCAACAGGATGCCTACCAAAGTTTTACAATATATCACCCCAGTAGATTGCTTGAAAAAGGTATTCCTTGAATCTAGAATCAATTCTGATTTACCTTTGAAAATATTCGGCTGTAGAGCATATGTGCACACTCCAAAGAGGCTAAGGTCTAAATTAGACCCAAGAGCTGAAAAGTGTGTTTTTGTAGGATATGCACCCAATAAAAAGGGCTACAAATGCTTTAATCCCCTTACAAAACTATTTTTTATAACTATGGATGTTTCTTTCATGGAAAATACACCATACTTTGCAAAAAATTTGCTTCAGGGGAAGAAGATAATTGAACCAAATTTTTGGGAATCTGCAGCACCCTTACCTAGCACACTTCTTGATACTTTTTCTGGAAAAGAAACCTTGGAAACTAGGCCTAAAAAAACTGAATTTGATGAAATTGGTCTGATAGAAAAAGAAATACTACGAATGGAAAAAAATAAATCCAATCTTGAGCCTGCGGTTTATTCTAGGAAAGGCGTCCTTAGAAATGGCAGAGACCAGGCCATAATCCCAGTGCATGGTCAACCGGAAGCCCCAAGCAATGGTCATCCAAATGTCCCAGGTAATCCTTCTTCTTCCTTTCCTATTACTGATTTAAATTTACCACAATCAGATTACAGGAAAGAGAACTCTACACCCACACCTGTTTTGGAACCAGCCCCTGTTATTCTTGAACAGAATCTTGATCTTTACCTGCCCATTGCCCTTAGAAAGGGGACCCGAACCTGTACCAAACATCCTATTGCCAAATATATCTCCTATCAAAAACTTTCTGACAATCATAGAGCATTCACTACAAACATTTCAAAGCTTGTTGTGCCCAGAAATATTCAGGAAGCATTTGGCGACCCAAATTGGAGGATGGCTGTGTTCGAAGAGATGAATGCCTTGAAGAAGAATGGTACTTGGGAGGTTGTAGAATTACCGAAGGGAAAGAAGGTTGTGGGGTGCAAATGGGTGTTTACTGTTAAGAGTAAAGCAGATGGGAGTGTCGAGAGATACAAAGCCCGCTTTGTTGCAAAAGGTTTTACTCAAGCCTATGGGATTGACTACCAAGAGACCTTTGCTCCAGTAGCTAAAATAAACTCGATTAGGGTCTTGTTGTCCCTGGCCGTTAACTCCAATTGGCCCTTACACCGATTGGATGTTAAAAATGCTTTCTTTAATGGAGACCTTGAGGAGGAGGTATGCATGAGTTCCCCACCAGGTTTTGAAGAGAGGTGTGGAAATGGGAAAGTATGCTATTTGAAGAAGTCCTTGTGTGGACTTAAACAGTCACCTAGAGCTTGGTTTGATCGCTTTGGCAGGGTGATAAAGCATTATGGATATGTTCAAAGTCAAGCTGATCATACAATGTTTTACAGGCATTCAAATGACGGTAAAGTAGCTATCTTGATAGTATACGTGGATGATATTGTGTTAACTAGGGATGATTGTGATGGGCTGGAAAAGCTGAAGAAGAAACTGGCTGAGGAGTTTGAGATTAAAGATCTTGGGACATTGAAATATTTTCTTGGGATGGAGTTTGCTAGGTCGAGAGAAGGCATTTTTGTAAATCAGAAGAAGTATATCCTTGACCTGCTGAATGAGACAGGTATGCTAGGGTGTAAGCCCACTGAAACTCCTATAAAACCTAATGTGAAATTACAGCCTGCAGAAACTGAGAATGTGAAGGACAGGGAGCGTTATTAGAGACTTGTTGGGAGATTGATTTATCTATCCCATACACGCCCAGACATATCCTTCTCTGTTAGTATGGTCAGCCAGTTTATGCATGCCCCAGGACCAGCACACTTCGAAGCTGTCTACAGAATTTTAAGGTATCTAAAGGGGACACCAGGTAAAGGCCTACTGTTTAAGCCACAAGGACACTTGCAGATTGAAGCCTACACAGACGCAGATTGGGCTGGGAGCTTGGAAGACTGAAGATCCACTTCTAGATACTGTTAATTTGTAGGGGGTAACTTAGTCACATGGAGAAGCAAGAAACATAACGTGGTGGCTAGGAGCAGTGCTGAGGCTGAATTTAGAGCTGTAGCTCATGGTATTTGCGAGATCATGTGGATTAGAAGGCTGTTGGAAGAGTTAAAGGTGACAGAGTCATCTCCTATGAAGTTGTATTGTGACAACAAGGCAGCAATCTCAATAGCACACAATCCAGTCCTTCATGACCGCACAAAACATGTGGAGGTTGACAAGCATTTCATCAAGGAGAAGATAGATAATGGACTGGTTCATATGGAACACATACCTACAGGAGAACAAGTGGCTGATATCTTTACCAAGGGACTATACACAAAACAGTTTGATTTTCTAGTTGGCAAGCTGGCTATGGAAGATATCTTTAAACCAGCTTGAGGGGGAGTGTTAGAAAATCGGAAACAATATGTGCTATAATTGTATATTAGCTGTAAATTAGTCATTAGCTGTAACTTACCTATTTAAGAGGTAAATATGTGTAGTTTAGGAAAGAACTACCTAGAAATTATTCTTTCTTTAATTCAGGGATTTAGTTTCCTGATTTATTATGAGCTGTAAATAACTATAAAAGATCAATCTCAATGACAGAAGTATTATTCTGTGCAAACCTACTTTTTCAAGTAACCCATAATCCAAGCTACCATATATAATTGACAGATTCATAGATACAATACTTTGCTAAAAGTTTTAACTCTGCTGGTAACATATAAAAGTTGGAAAGAATGTTTTAGTTTCTTCTTCATCCCAGGTAAGCCATTATGTTTTGAGGTCATCCTCAATTCTGCAATATGATTCCCTCTTTCAGATCCTGGATGATGATGGGCTTGCTGCCCCTGGCGAAATCATCAGACCAAATGACATCTATATCAACAAGGAATCTCCTGTCATAACAGCAGGGAATAAACTTGAAGCAGAGTCGCTGAGAAATATGTAAGTTATTTGTTTATATGACAAACTTCTAGATTTGTTCTTATTCATTTTGTCATTTTGTAGGGCATATAGACCTTCTAGGCAAACATTTAAAGGTCCTGAAGGGGAGTCGTGTGTTGTGGATAAAGTCGCTCTTTTCTCTGATACAAAAGACAACCTGTGTATCAAGTTTTTAATACGTCACACACGTAGACCAGAGGCAAGAATCAGTTCCTTTCTGGTCTTCCAATTTTTTTTTTAATGAGAACCAGTTCTATCTTACATGGATGTTTATGTAATTATTTTCTTCCATGAGCGGTGTTTTCTTATTTTCTAAATGTTTATTGACTTAGGTTGGTGACAAATTTAGTAGCAGACATGGGCAGAAAGGTGTTTGTGGCACCATTGTCCAGCAAGAAGACTTTCCATTTTCTGAACGTGGAATTTGCCCAGACTTGATTATGAATCCTCATGGTTTTCCCAGGTTAGATCTTTTCTTTGGGTTTACAATTAATCAAGGAGTAAAATTCAGTTTGTGATATTTACAAGCTCCTCTCCTAATTCCTCGTCTCTGGTTTGCTTCTTCAAATAATGACTTGAATGTGAATCTTTTGCTTCCTTTCTTGATCCGAAAGGAAAATATTGAGTTGACTTTCTACGTGAGATTAAGTCATAATGCCATATATAGAAACTAATAAACTGGCAAGTGAATCATTGGATCCAGGATTGGCCACTTAAAACCTGCCAACACATCCTTTAGGAAAAGGATGAGCACTCGACAATATAGTTTTGTGCTGTAGAGTCTGATAAACAAATCAGTGAAATCCCAGATATCTTTCATGTGAGATGGATATGGATGATTTACCCCACAGACGAAACAAAATTGTGTCTTGGCTCGCACAGAATTAGAAGATAATATGTTTTACACCACCATAGTTTTGGGATGGCTTTGATACTGTATATCACAGAAATCCAAAACTTGTCGAATGAACATTTGCTTACACCACATGGCCCAGCATCTATGGAAAAAAAATGCTAGGCAATCTAGTTCTATGACTTGGGGCCTTATAAGCGCTAAAAATATCCCCCCTCTTCTGCATAGGATTGGGTACACAATAGCCAAAACTTATGGGCCTAAAATTCCAGTATGAATTGTAGACTGCACAATAAGGGCCTCCACTGTCAAAAGATTGTCTGGTACGCACCACCAGTGTGCTGGGTTGGCTGGAATACTGTTTTGTGTCTAACGAAGTTCCAAACTAGCCCGTTGAATACTTGATTAGACCACATAGGCAATCCTTTATGAGAGGATAGATGTTAGGTGTTAAAGTTTTGCAACCCAAGGCCATACAAGCTCATGGAGAATTCCAAAACCCCCAGTGGGATTTCACCAACACACACACCCTTATTAGCTGTAATTTTTTCCAGGCTGTGTCTCTTGAAGACTATGTCCACTGCAATGATTAGCTAGCATACATCATAAACATTTTAATTCCAGAAAGAAAAAACAGGAAAAAAAAAACTGAAGGAAAGAAAGTGTTGCAATTCTTGCTGAACTAAGGTGCAGGTGTGATTTGATTGAGTTAATTTCAACAGTTACCGTTTGGGTTATAAGCTTAATGAAATGAGGAACTCATATGAGGACTTCTTCGGAAGTTTCAAACCTAGGATTTATCCACTGTCAACCAGTAATTACCAAGTTTGAGAATCTTACAGAGTTACCTTTCAAGAGAGGGATGTGCCAGCCTTATCAAGAGCATCCTTACTGACATAACCGTTCACTTCATGTCTCTGGTAAGGATACAAATGATTCTGATCAGAACAGGTTTTCATTCTCCCTGGTAAATATGAGTTGAGTGCTACAACAATATAAGGTTCTTTCAGCTTTCCAGTTTGTTAATAAAAAAGATTGGTCAAAATTAAAGCTCTTGATCTCAAAAATAAGTGAGTATGGGTTACACAATTTCAGACCTCTTTGTTTTTTCAGAGGCCATGAATGGGAGAATTTTGACTCTAAACTAAATGCTTCAATTCTCTGCTTTTAGTCGCACCATTTGTGAATCTGCTCAGAGAAGCACTATTTGTGAATTTGCTCAGAGAAGCAGTCTATAAGATTTCATTGATGATTTTCTGTGCCTGCAAGTTTTCAACTTGTAACAGTGGTTTGATTTTCATTTGCGGCCATCAGCCGAATGACTGTAGGTAAGATGATAGAGCTTCTTGGAAGTAAAGCTGGAGTTTCATGTGGAAGATTTCATTATGGCAGTGCCTTTGGAGAGCCTAGTGGTCATGCAGACAAAGTTGAAACTATAAGGTTCGTTCTTTCCATTATAGCATTTGAAGCCAAGTTTTTGGGCTTATATGCTTTAAGATTTCACATTACCAACTGATTTACATATTTGTTCTTGCGGATGTTGCAACAGTGAAACACTGGTGAAACATGGTTTCAGCTACTGCGGAAAGGACATGCTTTATTCAGGTTTTTCTCCATGTGTCATGAAAATTAGACATATGAAACTGAATGATAGCATAGCATCCTGGATAAATGAATTCATTGTATGATTGCTTTTTTCCCTTTTTATCCCTGAGCATTTTATGTCTTTAACATCAAGATGACCAGAGATGCAATATTTAGTTCAAAATTTTGTCTGCCTACCTATCTGTTTTTTTATTTTGAGAAAATCAGGACATGTCTTATGAGTGATCTTCAGAATATATTTGGGATAACAAGATTAAACCCCATAACATGAATTTTTACGTGTCACATTATCGTTTGTTCTAGATGTTCATTTAGATGAGGACAAAGCTTGTGATAAATCTTCTGTTGTTGTGATCATCAACAAAAGACCTTACATGACATCTTGCTCTGTGGCTTTTAATTCCTAATGATACTAATATTCTAAGTTTTGGTCATCTTTGGTAGTATCTTTCTTTTGATCCAAGTAAAGTGGTGTCGTTAGTTATGAGTTGTATGCTTTAACATGCTATTGAAGCTCAAGTTTGTTGTTTCGGCATTTGTTGTTGGACCATCTTTTGGCTTGCACATTAATGAGCATGTTAAGTTGTGTAATTGAATATGTTGATCGGTTTTGTGTAGCTTTATATTGTTGTAGACCTCTCCAGCTATGCCCAATTGGTCATGAGTTGGATACTTAAACAAACCCTTCCCACATGCTTTATCTATTTATGAAGTTTAGCTTTCCAAGTAATGTAGGAGTACTTGACAAGTGTCAGCATAGTACATATCTATCATGTTCTTAACAACAAATATGTTCTTAACAACACTTAGATTTTGTCCTTCATGTGCCTGACGAGAACTGAATAGAGAGCTTTGTATGGGAGCTAAGGCCATGGGCTTTGATGAAAGAATGAGCTACAACCAGCACAACATTTCTTCATAGTATATAAACATGATTCATTCCATGCTTTATAAAGGGGAAGCTGCTTATACATTAGACTTGCAACGTTCGCCTAAATACTTCTAACAGAAAGCTTCAGCTTTTTTTTTTTTTGTATTTGTGTTTGTGTTTGTTTGCCTGTCTCTGTCTATCCCTTGTATGTGTTCATCAAAGGTTGGAACTTTTCTATTGTAGTTAACTTTATTAGCATTTGGATATGTAAGTTGGTTAAAGACCAAAGCATTCTGACGTCAATAAATTTTCTTCAGGTATCACAGGTTGCCCACTACAAGCGTACATCTTCATGGGACCAATATACTACCAGAAATTAAAACATATGGTATGATTTTAGTGATGGTTTAGTGCCATGAAAAGCCACCGTCTATAGTTGGTTTTTTTTTATAGTAGAGCGAGAAATAAGTATGACTTTAGTTTTTTTTCCTTTGGATATGCGAATTGTCTGTTGTAAAACCTGTGAAGTAGCATATATAGCGTACTCTTTTGATCATCTGTAGAGCAGAATCATTATCATCATGTAGAAGTAGTTTATTCTGCATATATAGCCAACTGTATTGATAGCAACATGAAATACTAAAGCTCGCATTAATCAGATTCTTCTCCATTTGTCTGCTTTTTATGTTCTTGCTTTTATTTACTGGATGTATTATTTTCGCTGTTCTTGCCCATTATGCGTCTATAAACTAAGTTTATTGCTTAAATGCACCCCAAGGGGGTGACAATGAGCTTGGTTGCATTTCTCTATTTGTCGAGGAAGATGTGTTATCATCACCCTCATGTAGCCACATTCCTCTAGATTTTTGGATCCAAGAAATTTCTTCTGAAAAAGTGACTTCAGTCTTCTGTTGTAAACCAGCCTTCTTTTGTAGCTCATGCTAGATTTTACTCGACTTGATCTGGCCGGGTTGAAGCTCGAGCACTATTCAGTTGTTTCTTTTTATTTAGAATCCAGTTGTCTAATGTTGTATTCAACATGCGTTGACAGTTCTCTTCCATCTGTTGTTCAAGTCAAAATCTGTTTTTCAGTTCTCCTAAAGCAGCAAAAAGTTCTCAAAAGTCTGAGAGTCAATTCGTTTTAACTTAAGTAAACTTAATCCAAAATGACTTTTTTTTTTTTTTACATCTTTTTTGTCCATAACCAATTTTATTTCCTATTGATCTAAATTTCCTGTAACTGTTGCAACCACGACCATATTTGAAGTAACAAAAAGATCTAATACCTCCCTTGCTCAGAACAGAATTCCTCCAACTAATGCTATTGTCTTCAGGTCCTCGATAAAATGCATGCAAGAGGCAGTGGCCCTCGAGTCATGCTGACTCGACAACCTACTGAGGGAAGAGCACGAAATGGAGGTATTTGCTAATTTTGCTTTCCATGTTTTTGCAGTATTACAATATCCATTTATTTTACTAACTAAATTTTGCAGGACTGAGAGTCGGAGAAATGGAGCGTGATTGTCTTATTGCCTACGGTGCTAGCATGTTGTTATACGAGCGCTTAATGGTTTCCAGTGATCCTTTTGAAGTTCAGGTAGCTCTTGCTTTTGCTGTTATACTAAATGAAGGATTGAATTAGTGAATTATATACTTGTACATTTGATGGAGCAAATATTCTCTTGGCAGTTGCTGATTTGCTAAGATAAATTGTTGAATTATGTAGTTATAAATTTTTGGGAGCAATTTACCAAAAGAGTCAGGAACTATTCACCGAAATTTAAGTACTTAAGTGTTTTACTTGGTTGAAATAATGGTTCTAGATATTCAAACTTGATTTTTAGGGGCCTAAACTTTTATTTGGCTTGATCAAGTTGCCACAACTAATGAAATTACAACAGTTTAAGGTTCAAAATCAAGCATATGTTCAGGATACATAAATCTAAATTTAAGAGGAATAAACTGCACTTCGAAATTCCAAAGAACAGAAAATTTTAGTAGTGATGTCAACATCTATCTCATTGCAGATGATTATACTCCATGTACTCACACACGTCGGCACAAATATATTCTGAAAATAAAGTGCCCTTGGGAATGCATCTTGTTTTTTTCCTTTTTTTCTTTTCTTATAGATAATGTATCATCTTTATAGCATCATTGAAACAACTTTTTCCCAAAATGGGATAAATCTTATCTAGTTTTTCTTCATTATAGGCATATGAAGCAGATTTTTCTGTTTCTATGCACATGAAAGTTGGAGCTAATATTCTGGGCCTCAGAATGTGAAATAATGCACATTGTTAGAGATTACGATTGCTCAAGTGCGCACATCTCGTTTATTGTTAAATTACTAATTTCTTCTATCGCTACCTTTTGGCTAGAGTAGTTTGGTCTTATATACGCCCAGTAACTGTAGCTGATAAGAGTATTATTTTGCAGGTCTGCAGAAAGTGTGGTCTATTAGGATATTACAACCATAAGTTGAAAACTGGTATTTGTTCTTCGTGTAAAAATGGGGAAAATATTTCAACCATGAAGCTGCCATACGCATGCAAGCTGTTAATCCAGGTACTGTTGAAATTGTCGGTGATGATGTTCTTGATCAGAAAGCTTTTTCTAACTCTAACCAATATCCTCTAGTGCATTTTGAGCCTGTTTTAAATCGCCTACTTTTTCTCTTTTCTGGGAGAAGTGTCATTTAATGTGAGGAATTTTGAAAAAAAAAAAAGACTGGAAAAGAAAAGCCTTTGAAAAAACATGGGGAAGGAACCGCATGAGATTGTTCTAGCTACCAGATTGTTTTGAATTCGTTTCCATTCATCAAAATTGACCTTTGCAGGTCATTTCGTTCTTGATGACATTGTTTCAGGAACTACAGTCGATGAACATTGTTCCACGCCTAAAACTAGCAGAGGCGTGATGTTACAATATAAGTTACTCCACTGAAGTCTGTAGTCGGAAGTCTGAACCATGAGTTCCACGGGGAACTCTACGCCCTTGAGCGCTCGGGAAGGAATTTTACAAAGAAACAAATGCAATGCCGCGTAAAATCCGACACGGGCATTGAACTTGTCCGTGGGGGTTGCAGATCAAAATGTTGTGTATTTTGGTTTATACTGTTGACAGACCATTCTATGTCAACATAAGATAGAAATACACAAGCAATACGTTGAAATTCAGAGTTTTCCTTCTGAATAATACAAAAGGGGGCTGTTGCCATTGTACAATTACAAATTTTTTTAGATGTTGGAGCAATGTCTCTGGTTCTTACACTTGGGGCACTAAAATTATAAACTTTGAGCAACAGTAGAATCACACTAGTCATGTAACAAGCGTGGCTCTAATACTACTAACTAGGATTGATGCAAAAGTAAAAGCTTGCAAATATTAGCAGCACCCTGATCATACCTTTCCTTTTTTAACTCCCAAAATGTGCTACTAGAATTATTTGGAAATGTAGGTGAAGATGGAGGTGTGGGCACACAAGAAGCCTGCTCCTAAATGAATCAAGTAGTTGCTTGTTTTTTAGGCAGATGAGGTTGACACCAATCAAAACAAGGAAAGGGAAGCTCGCAACTTTATTCGTTTCAGCTACTGTTTCCTTCGTAGCAGACTTCAACACTTCTCAAACTTGTGCCGAAGCATCTTTTATTATTTTCAAACTTATGCCGGGGGACAAGATTCTTCGCAACCCAGACTATTCTCATTTATCGAGGAGCCCTGGTTGGTCGCTTTCTCTGGTTTATAATATTACAGCAAGGTAAGAATATTCTAAAAATTGACCCAACGCGAGAGAGAACAAATCCGAACTGGGTTCCTGCCTTGGGGATGATTCTTTTCAGGCTTCCAATGATGGACTTTTGTTTTCATTAGTGAAAATCTTCATTGAAAAAACTGAAAATAATAAATTAATTCCACATAAAATGCCACCAATAACAAATGGAACAAAAGAAATCCCGAGAATCATCAATTCTTAGCGCTCTGGATCAGAATATGCAAACCATTAATCGTCATCCACAGCCGGAACTCACGTCCTAATGCACAATCAACAAGCACCATTCTGAAAGGTAGGATCAAAAGGATCATACCTAACGTTCCATTGATTTATCAGTAGATCTACAAGGCAGATCGATACAGGACCTGATCCGAACAAACAAACAACCTAACAACCGAAATCAAAAAGCTCGGAACGAATGAATCTAAGAACTGGTGAACTTGGTAACCGCCTTCGTCCCCTCCGAAACAGCGTGCTTGGCCAACTCCCCCGGCAAGACCAGTCGGACCGCCGTCTGGATCTCCCTCGACGTGATCGTCGGCTTCTTGTTGTACCGAGCCAATCGAGACGCTTCCTGCGCAAGTTTCTCGAAAATATCGTTGATGAAGCTGTTCATGATCCCCATCGCCTTGCTCGAGATCCCGATGTCCGGATGAACCTGCTTCAGGACCTTAAAGATGTAAATCTTATAGGTCTCGCTGCTCTTCTTGATCTTCTTCTTTTTCTTATCGCCGGCGCCTTCCTTGGAGATCTTCTTCTCCGCCTTAGGTCGCTTCTCCGCCGGTGCCTTCTCCGCCACGGGCTTTTTCTCCGCTGGCTTTTTCTCGGCCTTCGCCATGATACTAATGTCCAAGAGGGCGAACGTTCGGAAGGGTCAGAGACAACCAAGAAACGGAAACTCGCAAATCGGTGGAAGGATTTTGCGGCGACATTGTTTATATAGTACTGGCCGCTGCGATTTCATAGGTTCGCTAGGGTTTCACGAGGATCGATGACGTGGCGATGAGGGGTCGGTATGATTGTAGCCTCTCGGAACTCCCAGGCCTATATATGGACGGTGTGGATTCATTCACAGTAGATTTTGCACGAGTTTGAACCTAAATATCGTATTATAGACTTACATCTAATTAGGCATACTAATTCATCCTTAATTCCCAAATCAACCTATATATAACTTATAACCCAAGAAAAAAATTTACTAATTTACCCATGGACCCCAAAACTTACCCTTAACCTTTGAAAATTATCTCACTATTGTTGCAACTTCTACTGCCACCACCTCCAAAGATGAACTGTCATCGTTTCTAGGTCTCATCGTCATCGTTCACATTCGAAATATTGCAGCCGGTTGCCTCCGAATCTTGTCGTTGCTCACTGCCCCTTACCTTTGGATCGTCACTCGGCTCCCCGATCCAGCCTTCTTGATAGTCCACGATCGTTGTGCGTATCCGAATCGCACCCTTTTTGTTGATCTACAGATTTGTTGCCTATGGCTCTAGATTGTGTAGGAAAAAAAATCAGAAAAGCATCAAAGAGAAGATGCAGAAATGTTTAAAACAATAAGTTAAAGTGTTATATGAAAGTGTATAACATTATATATATATATATATTGTTTTCTTCTGACAATATGTAAATTGTAAAGTGTCAAAAAGAAAATCTAGAAATATATGAAGAAATATATAAAAATGTATGACATAATATGTAAATATTTTACTTCGTTCAGGCAATATATGGTGTAAAAATGTCTAAAATAATAAGTTAAAATGTCTATATTAATATGTAAAAATGTCTTAAACGTGAAAGCGTATGGAGTAATATGTGGATAATTAACTATCTTAAAAAATATATATAAGTGTTTGAAACAATAGATTAAAGTGTATAAATGAAAATAAAAAGTATCTGAACAAATATATTAAAGTGTTTGAACCAAATACACAAACAATTTTTTTCCTCACAAAATAATCTAAAACAAATAGGTAAAAAAAATGTTTAAATAAGATTTAAAAAGTATCTGAATAAACATAAAAATGTGTCTAAATAATATCTAAAAAGTGTATGAATAAACAATTTTTTTTCGCCTACCTCCTATGTTGTTTCATCTCCTATCGTCTCCCGTTGCCTTTCATCATGCAACATCGCCAATGGCAACCTCATCTCTAATCAATGCCATGGAAGGGGCCTTTGCCCAACATCACACAAATCGATCTCTCCTTCATCCTTTGTCTTTCATTCATTCGATCGTCGTCCGAGCATCGTTTGCTAATCATCAGCTCAAATCGTAGCTTCTCAGGCAATCTTAGTCTCCGTTGAACCTCAACTTGGATCGCCGATTCGTACTGATCGTAGCGTTGCCTGTCCATTGAATCAAGGATCAAATTGTCCACTGATCATCGGCTCAAATCACGTTGTTTGCATATCGTTCCGCCGAACCTCGGCTCGAATCGTTGCTTTTAGCCTTGCATCGTGTCATTGCTGCCGCTTTATGCCACTTCTCATCTTCTCTCATCTCATCTGGAAACCATCGATGGGCTATGGCAGAAGATGGAATAATGATAAATTTTTTTGAATAATAAAGGGTAAAAATGTAAAACTAGCACTATGCCTAATTAGATATATATGCATTATATCCATGGTAGTTTAGACCTGGTAACCTTCAAACATAGATGACATGCGGGAAATTTATCTTTTTTAAAAGGCCTAAGTACAGGATTAGCCCCTGATCTTGTCCAACTTAAGTGAGTTAGTTCAAAACTTAGCACTCACTAAAACTTAGCTCCTAAACTTTAAAAAACTATGCACTTTAGTACATTGCCTACAATAACTGACAGATTCCATTAGAGTGTGGGTGATGTGGGTTCAAATATTAGCTAAGTTGGAATAGGTAGGAAAAGAGGAGGCAAAATTCTTTTTTCCCGCTGGAGTGTGAAAAAAAGCCAAGAGTATGAGTAGGCTTTCCAACTTGAAAATAAAAATATAATTAGCATCTTTTTTGAAGAAAAAAAATAGTTAATTTCTTTTTACTATATATTTACTTTTGTTTAAAATAAATGAAATAACTATTTTATGACACTAAAAAGAAAAATTCCATTTTATCTTGTTGTTCAGATTGATAGTTACTAAATAATTTAAACTCTAAATTAGTACACAATTCTTTTTAATTTAAGTCAATTTAATTTAAAATGATAATTTTTTTTTTATTCCACATCATTTTTTTCCTGGAACTAGTGTCATTTGAAAGTTAACATTATTTAGGTGTAATAATTCATCGATTGTAAAATTTTTATGCTATTATTAAATTTTTATAAATCTTTCTTTTTGGGTATTAAAAAAAATAAAAATTCATAAAAAAATTAATAATATCATAAAAATTTTATTTTGAATGAACCATTACACTTGTAGGAATAATAAAAGTTCGTTACTATAGCAAAGAAATGTGAAAGCAGTTGGCAAATGCATAAGTCATGTCATATTCACCTTAGCCAATAAATGTTACATCACCCTCACCCTAAACAGAATCCGTTAGTTATTGTAGCATATGGGCTGAAGTGTATACCTTTTCAAAGTTCAAGGGCCAAGTTTTAATGAGTGTAGACATCAAAATTTTAGTGGGTCAAAATTAAATTATATCCAAGTAAAAATTCTAGGCCATTTCACAATTGGTGTGCAAAATTTAAAAGTCCATCAAATTTGGAAACAACAAGTTCAAGAAACCTAATTTTTAGAGCCCAAAAGTATACAATTGAAGGCCCCAAAATAAAGACCCATTAAACTACTTAAACTAAAATCTATTTTAGCTAATGGGTTTCAAATATTTCACAAACCCAAAATGGGGAGCAAATAAGGCACATGGTGGGTGGGTGGAAATTGCCAGAATATTCTAGAATGCTCCATTAATTATCCTTTTAAATTAAATAATTAGGATAATTAATAAAAGATAATTATCGTATTAATTTATCTCTTGAGATAAATATAAGAGATAATTATCATATGTGTTTATTATAGACCAAACTACCTCCTCTCTACGTCTATAAATAAGCCCATCATGCTAAAAAAAGGATAACAAAACTTGGAGAAGAAACAAAACCAAGGAAAATGAAAATTTCTCTCCAAAAAGCTCTCTCCAACCCTTCAAGCCGATTAAGCACAAACGCTTGACGAGAAGAGAAATCAAACTCGAGGAATATCAAATCTCAATTTTAATGCCAGATTTGAAGTATATAGTGAGGAATACAAAGAACACAAGACGGTGTTACATCAAGTTCAATTTCAGATCCGACACAAGCAACAGGGAACGTGAAGAATTTGTTTCTATGCTGCATCAAGGCAAACTCTAAGGAAAAAATGGCGAGAAAGTGGTGGACATTGCCGAAAGCTAAAGGTGTGCACGGAACCTGGTCAACTAGCAAAATCGTATAAACCGATCCGCACCAAATCAAATGGTATGCAATTTTATGTGGTTTTGGTTACAGTCTGGGTTTAGAAATCTTAAAACCAAATATCATATACTACGATCATGGTTTTTGAATATCAAAACCAGTAAAAACTGTACCGGACCAATGGAGATGCCTAATCAATTATAAATTAAAATTATATAACCAATTATTTAGTTCTCCCTCTCTTTTGATTTCTATTTCTTTCAAATTTTATATTTTTTTCATGGGTTAACATGTTGGGTTAATAATACTGGGCCTAAATACATTACTCGCATTCATTTACTGGACCTAAATACATTATTTACTAACATTGGGCCACTAAAATCCAAATACACTACTATTCACACATGACACACACGCCACAGGCAGACCTTAATTCAGATTTCAGACACACACACAAGACCAACCCTGCACACCCTTAGCTCACCTCACCTCGCATCCCTCTCTCTTTGTCACAAATTTTTAATTTAGATTTCAAACACATGAGTAAACCAAAATTGATGACAGCACGATGTTTTCTCGGTGTCGTCTATGCATTGTTGTGGTCCCTACTTCTCAATTGGACTCTCGTCAAGAAATGTGTGCCAAATCAAAATGCACACAACAAAGAATAGAGATGCAAAAGACGCAATAAGGAAGCGGGGGAATATCACCAGACCTGGGGAAGTGACGAGCTGATGAAAACACACCAATGTTTGGTTCCATTTTAATTGCTTTGGTAAGAAATTTTTTTAAATATTTTTCTAACGTTTGAGTTTGAAAATGATAAATCAACTATAGGATCAATTAACCATTCTATTATATGATTGACTGAACAAAACCATGAAAACAAGTTGATAATTTTTTGTGCTTGTAGAATATTATCCGGATGTCAAATGGAAATAATATTGTGTCAAATATATATGGATGTTGATAATGGAAACTTAACACTTGATAGAATATTATTTGTAATGGATAAAAGAAAAATCATTCAAAACCCATCCAAAGCCATCCGAAACCATGGTAATGATTAAAATATATAAACCCATCCAACATATTTTGATTTTGTTGGTGCAAGACAAATGGCCACAGTAAATGATTCCACCATGAATGTTGATGATTCCACCACAATGCAATAAGCAGAATCAAAAGATACTCAAACAAAAGAGTCCACCACGAATGTTGATAAGGGACAATAAGGTAAGAGAAAAGTTTCTTTCTTGGTTTGGAAACATTTTGAGAGGCTGCCTTATGATAATAAAGATGAGCAAATTGTGAAGTGCCTCAATTGTGGTATAGAATATAAATGCCTTCCTATAAATGGTACAAGCTCATTATGGGCTCACATTGAAAGGTGTTACACAAACTTGTATGATATGGATGGTGATAAAAAACAACAACTTATAGGTTTTAAAAGTGAAGGTAGTGCTGGAAATGGTACAATTGCTATTACTAATTAGAAATTTGATCAGGAAGCACGTAGGAAAGCTTTAGTTTGCATGATTATTGTTGATGAGCTCTTCTTTAAAATGGTCAAAAAGGTGAACAGGTTGATAAGGCACTTGAAAAATGTTTGCTTGATTGGGGGATACAAAAAGTATTAACTATAACAGTTGATAATGCCTCTTCTAATGATCTTTGTCTTTCTTACTTGAGGAAAAAACTAAAAGATGGAAGTGTTTTGAATGAAGAGTTTCTTCACATGAGGTGTTATGCACACATTATTAACCTTATTGTGAAAGATGGTTTAGGAGAGATTTATGATTCCATTGTTCTTATTCATGGTGCTATGAGGTATATTAGATCTTCTCCAATTAGGTCAAAAAATTTAAGGAAAATGTTGCAATTGTAAAGATCGATTGTAATAGGCTTATTTGTCTAGATATAGAGACTAAGTGAAATTTCACTTATATGATGTTGGATGCAGCTTGTAAGCTCCAAAAGGGATTTGAGAACTTACAAGACCATGCTTTCCAATATCAGTATGATCTCTTGGGTAAAAATGGCATTCCTTTGAATGATGATTAGGAAAATGTTAAGACAATGGTTCAATTCCTAAAATAGTTTTATGAAACAACAAATCATATATCAGGATCATTGTATGTGACTGCCAACAATTTTTTCATTAAAATTTTTGGAATTAAGGTGGCATTGAATAAGATGAAAAACAGTGATGATGCTATTATGAAATTCATGGCCGAAAAAATGATGCATAAATATGAGAAATATTAGGGAAATATAAAAAAAATGTATGCATTGCTCTTCATTGTGATTATTCTTGATCCTAGATAAGTTTGATTTGTTAAATGGAGTTTTATCAATGTTTATGGAGTTGAAAAGGGGGCTGAAACAGCTGCGTCAATAAAAGGTTTCAATGTTTGAAGAGTACAATGCTACGACCACCTTCGGCTAATTAAGTTCTGTGGTGGAACAAGAAGCAATTGCTTTAAAAAAAGCTAGGCATGGTAAGCTGCCTCTTATTGGTAGTGGTAAGAATCATATAAAGTTATTATATAGGAAGTATAAATAGCAACAAAACAGTGTTGATTATAAATCTGAATTAGAGAAGTATCTAACTGAAAACATTGTTGACGATGATGATGATGAATTTGATGTATTGAAGTGGTGGAAGAACAATAGTAGTAACTATAGTGTTTTTTCAAAGATGGCAAGGGATGTTTTAGCTATTTTGATTTCCACTATTGTTTCTGAGAGGCATTTAGTACTAGAGCTCGAGTGTTTGACACTTTCCATAGCTCTTTGACCCCCAAAACAGTATAAGCACTTGTTTGTTCTCAAGATTGGTTAAGAGTTGCACCGCTTTTATTTGAGGTTGAGGAAAAAATTGATAAGCTTGAACAAATATATATATAGTTAGTATTTTTTTGTTTGATTATAAATGATGGTTTTGGCACCATTGTCTAGGCATTGAGATTTGAGAAAGACATTTTTGCTTTAACGGTCTATGTTGATAGAATATTGCAGATAAAGAGTTTCTTAATTATGTGCTTTGGTGATGAAAAACAAACAATTGGTTTATTATGCATGGAGGATTTAAGATGATGACTTTGACTTATTTTGAGATTTTTATTTTATGTGTGTTTGTTTTATGGACTGGATTAGATTGGATTGTATTTTAATTTTATTATATATGTTATGTGATTATACTAATTATTCCAAGTTAGTATGATGGATTTTTTACATGAAAAAACCACAATCAAACGGCAACCGAACCGCAATTTATGCGGTGCGGTTTTTTTTTGAATTTGTAGAGAAAACGGTGCGATTACAATTTTTAAAGTGTGAAACCGTTTACTATGTGGTGTGGTTACGAGTTTGGCCCTGAACCGCAATAACCCACACCACAAATACCCCTACCGAAAGCCCCCAAGTCCAAATAGTATGGCAAAGTCTCAGTCCGAAGGAAGCAGTGAGGAACATCTATTTGTGTCCGCATAAGACAAGTCCCAGAGTTTGTATTCGTGAATAAGCCGTTTGTATCTCCACAAAAAACTTGAAGTGTTAATCAGATGATTGTACATGTAAAAAGCACGTTAGAGAGTTAATCCCTAAAATCTCTATTTTCAAATTTTAATTTATAATTTGTGCTGCAATTAATTTCAATGTGTAATTTTTTTTTATACACAAAATTTATGCATATAGTGAGTACTGAGTTTTGGACCAACTTACTTAAGTTAGGTAAGTTTGGGGGTTGACATTTGTTCAGTGCTCACCATAATTGGTGTTGTAAGATATATAAGTCAAAAAGATATGGGATGTAGCATGTAATAGTTGAATATAATTTAAGATTTTAAGGAATTGTTATCTTACAACAATGGTAGTCATCATCACTCATATATATGGTATTATGTAAAGTGCATAATGGTAAAGGAGAGGGCGCCACGTGTACATGTAGAAGAAATAGACACAAGATGACACCGTTTTTGTTTGTGAGGAGATGAATGTCTATGTAGTCGGTGCGATGAAGGCAATGTCATATTGTTGGACGATGTGATTGTTTTCATGTCTAGCACTATTAATGTAGATGGTGTGCCACAGCTGACAAGTAGTATAGTAGGGGTGCAATGGAGCGGCATGTATCATTCGTGAGAGCTGTGGGTTAGGTGATCAGCATCATGATTCCATGAAAACCATGTTAGTGTTTTTATAGGTGGGATTTGTTTTAGCCGGGTAAAGAGGAAAGGAGATGTTGTGATGGTTTTGTAATGGCCATTTTGACACCTTTGTGTTTGTGATTACTTGCATGGTAGCATTTTGTTATAGATTGTAGGTTGATCATGCTGCCCATCAAAACTAGAAGCTTAATGTCCACAGTTTTGCTTTCTAATCAATCAAAACAATCAGCTGTTTTTTTGTGCTCTAATCTCTTTTTTGTGAGTCTTTTTTTTTTCATTGCAGGAAAATAGCGGTATCATCTACCCCTCTATCTCTAGAACAACAGTTGAATGACCCATCACCAATGTTATCAAACTAGAACTGGACCGTATGGTCAACCGGTTTGACCGTGAGTTTTTACTTCATACAATATGGGTTTCGGTTTGATTACGCCAAGGTCAAAACCAATCAAAGCCAGCGAAGCTAGTGAAAACCATGAGCCGTAAAAACTTTCAGAGCCAACAAAAGCAAAGAAAAGGAAATAAAAAATTTAAGCTAGAAAAGATGGTACAAGGCAAAGACACAAGAGAAATCATGTCAAAAAGAGATTGCCACAGAAAAATCCCAGCAACCCCCTTTCTTGAATGTCATAATATGAGCCAGTCACTCTCCTAAGCAAAGAATTTGTTTGCTCATACCATTCTATCGAATTGAAGGAGAAGAAAAGCAATTTGACCTTTAAACAATCAACTTCTTCAACTATTTTTGCAAGTTCCTTCAACATTTAAAAAAGAGGAGGAAAGGAAAGACCCAAAAAAAAAGGCAAAGGGAAATTAAAAAAAATCGAGGCAGAAGAAGAGAAGAAATTCATGGAAGAAGGCACCTTCAAAAGAGTAGGAAAGAGAGACAAAAACTCTGATATGTATACTTTTTAGGGTTAGATATTGAGATTGAATAATTTACAATGTTAGTCTTTGTGGTATGACAAAATTTTCTTTATAATCCAGAATACTTTTCAAATTACAATAAAGTCACTCCTAAGTAGTGGTGTTCAAAGGGGCGGGTTAGGACCGGCCCAGCTCCAGACTGGCCCGGGTCAAACTCGGCTTGGCATGGGCCCAGGTTAAGCATGTCAACGGGAGGGGCGATTATGAGCCTCAGATAGGAAGGGCGTTGAAATGGGCTCGGCACAACCCAAGGCGTTAGTGGGCTCGGCACGTGAGAGGCCCAGCATAGGGACTGGCTTGGGGACCAATCCGGTCCCAATGGTCGGCCGACACTCCTAACAGCTCCAAATTCAAAAAAATGGGAAAATTACACCGCATGTCCCTCTAATGGCCTGTAGTCTTTTTTTACCCCCAAAATTACTTTTTTGCCCCCCAACAACTTATTTTAAGGGTTTTTTAATCCAAAAAAAAAAAAAGCCTTCCCCTATAAATAGGGAGACCATTTCCACCATTTCTTCACACTAATCTTAACAATCTCTCCCTCTCTACTAATACATTCTCTCAACCTTATTTTCTTCATTTTTTCTTAATCACTCCTTAATTACCTCCAAAGCTCTTCATCTTCTCAATTTATTCTTAAATAAATGGCATTAAGAGAAAAGGGAAAGACCTCAAGCTCTTCATCCCACACCAGTTTGAGGTTTTTTTCTCATGGCCTTTCCCGACCGACGACCCGTGGGGCTCAAATCCAACAAACTGATGAAGACGAGCAATTCGATATGAGTCAATACGACTTAGGGCTTGACGATCAACTTTTGGATGATGACGTTGAGGAGGTGGAGCCAATGGCAGTAGAAAATGTAGGTGGAGGAGATAGTTCTCAACAAACCCCGACAAGCCATCAACCTGAACTTCCATCACAAGGTAAGACGTCGAGGCTCACCGCATGGGTTTGGAAGCATTTTGAGCAAGTTTTCAAGAAGGATGCTCATGGCAACAATGCGAGGTTCGCAAATTGCAAACATTGCAACAGAAAGCTCGCGCACAAGAAGAACTATGGCACGGGAACACTCAAACGGCACATGGAACATAAGCACCTGAATCTATGTCCGGATGCAGCTGCCAGTACTAGCGGTCAAACACAGCTTGTGAGTACTGTCGGTAGATAAGATATTTCTAGATTTAATCAAAAAAATTGTAGAGAAAATATGGTAGAATGGCTGATGTTAACTGAAAAACCATTTACACAAGTGGAAGAAAGGCACATGAAAAAATGAATTAAATCAGAAATAAACCCTATTTTTAAAAGAACATCTAAGAGTACTGCTAAAAAAGAGGCATTTAAAATTTATGAAACCGATAAATCATACCTACAAGCATACTTCTCTGCTTTTGATTATTCTATCTCATTCACTAGTGACATGTGGACTTCACCACTAGGACAAGATTATTATTGTATCACTGCACATTAGATTAATGATAATTAGGTCATTCAAAAGCATATAATTGCATTTAAGTGGATGGAAGTCGATCATACTGATTGAAATATATTCCAAGTTATTTCAGAAACTTTTAAACAATATTTTTTGTCATGACAAGGTTTTTAGCATAACATTTGATAATGCATCCAACAATGATGTCGCGGCTGAGACATTGAAGGAATTATTAGAACCTGTCTGAGATGCCACATTTTTTCATATTAGATGTGTATGTCATATTTAAACTTAGCTGTCCAAAAAGGTCTTCATGTTTTGAGTACTGAAATTACTCCAATCCGGTGGGCAATCTATTATTTGAAGTCAAGGAACAAAATTTTCAAATAGTTTAAGCTATATTATCTTAAAAATGACCTTGATTTTAGCTGAAAACATTTTAAACTTGATTTCCCTACTCGATGGAACTTGACTTACGAGATGTTGATGGATGTAATGCCATTTCCTACACACGTGACATGTTTTATAAATGTCAAAGAAAAAAAAACGCTTTTGAAACAAAAGATGTAGGATAAACTATCAAAAGTGGCTGTTGTGCTACGATATTTTTATAAGGCCACTGTTTTTGCTCCAGTGTATACTATCCCACATCTCACAAAGTTTTAATACATTTGGCCAATATTGCATGGGTTTTTAACCAATATAAGGATGACGAGTTCTTAAAAGACACGGTTAAGGCCATGAAAGATAAATGGATTTTATATTTCAATAATATACCCCCGATCTATTTACTTGCATCTGCACTAGACCAGACTATCAGAATCACAAGTACACAGCATCTACTTGAGGGTTATTATAGTTTCTTAGAAATGACACATATTTCTGTTTATGCTATAAATACCACTATTGAGGAGCGCTTGTAGAAGTTATTTAAGATTTATGTCGACCAGCATAAGAATAAGGTTGCAAATACTACTTTTTCTACCATCGGGTGTTCATCATTGTCGAGCTTATCATCATTCAATCCGGCGGAACAACTCCTCAAACGGCCCTATGCTACAGCATTCAGTCTTAATAAAGTGGACGCATACCTCAACTTGGTTTAGAAGAATAGTGAAACCGATATTCTAGAATGGTGGAAAGCAAGAAGCAATAAATTTCCAATACTCTCCATAATTATCAAAGAAGTTCTAGTTGTTCACGTCTCAACTGTTGCATCTAAATTGGCTTTCAGCGCTGGAAAACATGTAATTTCAGAGAAATGCGAAAGGTTATCATCAGATGTAGTTGAAGTTTGTATATGCAACCGTAATTGGAGTCTTGCAACTTTAAAATTACAATATCACAAGAGTTCTGACGAAGAAAACTCCGATGAGATAGATGCTTAAATCCACAGCTTGTTTGTTCTCTTCCTACTTTGTATTTGATCTGATTTTGCTGTTCAGCACATATCCTACCTTTTTTTTTACATTTACTTTTATGGAACGTTTTGCTATTGACTCATGTAAAGCCCATTCCATGTTACGTAAGTGTCATTTGGCTTTCAAATTAATAAAATTTCACACCGATTGTGGTGTTTTACTTTTAAAACAATTTTCAAAAAATTTGTTTTATAATCAAATTCTAAAAATATAAATAAAAAAAAATAGCAAGCCTAGACCAGAGCTCAGCCCAGGACTGGGTAAGATCCGGCACGGACCCGGTACGGCTCACTGAACACCATTACTCCTAAGTCCAAAGTCATGAAACAAAAATGTAAATGTATCTTTGACCCGACGGTCTAACTGGTTGGACCAGTTAGACCTCAAACCAGAAGCTTTTCCGGTTTAATGAGTGGTCCGTCTTTAAAGACACTACCCACCGCCTAAGACTTCTCACTCAAACTCTAGGCCTTTGCGATTTCGTGTTGTCCACGTCTACCTCTTTCTTTCCTGTGTTTTCGAATTCCGACAATCGAAGTATGCTTATCTATCCATTATATTTGAATTCTTGTTGTTCAAATTTCAGCAACCTTTTCCCCGATTACCAGATTCTTTATACATGAGTATACTTGCTAGTTGCCAAATTCTTTGTACATGAGCATACTCACCCTTTCCTACACTCTGTTTTTATACTACACAAAACACAAGTGTATATTGCAATTTTGGTTTCCTTTCACAGTTTTCCAGATCTTTTAGTTTCCATCTATAAATATTTACCTTTTCAGTTGTTGTTTCGCTATGAACTTGTGTACAAACACAATTTTTTTTTCATCAGTTATCGGGTTCTTCCTACTCAAGTATAACCGCACTTTTTCTTCACTATACTTTCAGACAGGGCAGCAATCAAATATTTAGTCTCACTGTCAATACGTTTCTCATTTTATTTCCCTTGCCAGAAATTTTGGTGATTCCCCAACAAAATGATGGAAAAAGAAGCACAGGAACCAAGAAATCAGATTACAGCATCTTTGCAACTTCAAAAACTTCGCAGGATTTCAAACCCTTTTTTTGCATATGTATTGTATTCAGGACTTAGCCCTATAAATGCTTCCAAACTGTATGGCTGTTTTTCAGGGTATAATCCAACAAAACACTTGATTTTATGCTACCGCATACTTGCTATGTATTAGAGATGCAGCAGCAAAGCGCGGGCCTTTTCTAGTCCTATGAAAAACCGTGATGGAGAATGTGAGACTAAGCATTTGCAGATAGAAAACAAGGGGGTAACTATATCGTAGCAACCCAGCGGCAGAATTATTTTTGTTTTTTTTTAAAGGCAGCAACCCAGGGGAGAATGACAACAAAAGAGAGAGGATTACTAATATGAAACCTACTAGTTCTCCAAGGCAGTGGAGGAGTTGAGAAATTCAATAGCCCTTGCATTTCTCCCTGAACATTACTGCAACCTCATCATTATTTCGTTTTCTTCGATTTTCAAGCTTACTTCTTAGCAAAACAAAGCAATTCCTTACATCGTTTTCCACCTCCTCTTCAAAAATTAGCCTACATCAAAAGTTCATCTTCTCAATTATTGTTCTTCGTTAATTAAACATGAAAACAAAGAATGCTCATAGTACTAAACCTAGAAACATTTTATTATCTAATCACTACTCTAGTATAGAAACCTATATGTAGAATGAAGAAAGAAAAACTTTGCATACAGCCGCCACTAGTCCTCAAGGGAGGTAGAAATGATGAGAAACAAAAAAGCAAAATGTTTGTCATCTCCACACCGCCGAAACTACGTGATTATTTCTGCTATTAGGTTTGCTTTTTCATCACCCACTTGACATGCCCTCAAATCCTGTAGCCCATTAATAGATGTTAAAACCCCTACAATCATTTTTTCTACCTTGGCAAGTTTTAAATTTATTTCGTTGTACGTTATCACCAACTTTCTATCTGTTCTCCAATTTTCTCCTTCTATAAATAGTTGAACTTCTTACAGTGCTACATGCAAACAGCTAACTTGCACCCTCTTCCATTGAAAGGTCTTCCTTCATCTTTTCTATTGATTTCTTTCTTATTTTCCATGTGATAATACATTCTATTCTAACAATATGCAATTTCTCTTTTCCTCTAGCAGTTTCATCTCCCGACTAATTCACTCGCCGGATCTTTGAATGAGGTCTCCCCTCGGTTCTTTTCTCATTATCTAAAAAAATTCCATTATTTGTTCATGCAACAACACTTCTCATATTATGAAAAATTTCTATGTTCTGTGACAGGTTGTCAGGTCCATGCATGCTTAGCTCCTCCGTCTCACCAGCTCTTCTCCTCTAATTCAAAATCTTCTCTTATGGCCCTGTTGACTTGACTATTACAGGAAAATAATTCAATATTCAAACACTTCTTCTGCAGACCAACAACCCACCTATGAAAACCTCTCGTCACAAATTGTAAACCCTTGATTTCTTGCTGCTAAAGTTTTCATTAATTTTTGTCTTCAACATATTTACATGCTCTACCCTACAAAATGTATACTCTCATTCTCATTACATTATCTTTATTCAGAAATTTCGATGACCCACCAATTGAATAATTGAGACAGAAACACAACAGATGATGAGAGGAGAATATATATGCATGATGAAAAAATTTCCATACATTCAGATCATTTCACCTATGTATTATCCATGTTATGTATTACCTGTTTTATGTACTGTAAGACTATTTTGTAACATATAACGTAACAAAATATTAGCTATTCAAACACCCACAGCAAAACACAAGCATGTTCAAGACTTATAGTTAGTAAACAATTTCAAATCAAATTGACTCATACACGACACTCTTTCCACTAGTATTATTTAATTGGATAAAAGCCAAAAACTTATTGACCTGTGAATTTATTGACAACATTCGATCGGGACTTTTTCCCCTTTTGAAGTGAGAAACCTCACTAGTATCCTTTTACTCTTCCACAAACTATCTTCATCAACTAGAAGGGTTGAACTATTCTTATTATGCTGATCTAAGACTGTAATTAGTTCATAAGCATTTGACTCCTGAGATCGATTCATAGGCATTTGACTCTGGCACCTCCAAGCATCTCAATATTATACAAGCTACAAGACCAAGTGAGTTATATGACAAATCAATTGCACTACATATTTATTCAACTGCGTCACTATTTTTCGACAAGTAAAACATGCAATCCAGTTTCTATAACCCAACTCTGAATTTGTCCAATTATAACATTTTACATGACTTCTTTTAGAGAATACTTATATAGTACCTTCCAAATGTAAATCAAGGAATAGCCACCCTCTCAAAATACAAATTAAGGAACACAATCAATTCGATTAACCATACTTGCCATAGTTAAGTAACCGAACACAGGGAACAGCTTCTTCATTATTGCTTGTGGATGAGCAGAATAATGACCCAGTGATCATCAATCTTAACTGGGAGGACTGGAACAATATCACTGAATTGTTCATAATGTATCACTGGATTAATTCCAACACCAAGAGCCTCCGCCTGTAACAAACAAGCAAGTGGGAAGGGGAAGCTGCCAGTGGCATTGGGAACATTTGCTGCTGCTGCTGCTGCTGGTGGAGGCCGGATCAAAACTTCTTTAAAAAAACCTATCAATTACAGTGCAAGATTATAACTGAAGACTTAAGTTCCACATCTATAAAAACTTGTACAAAAGCGAATTTTATGTCACAAGAAAAATGCAAGACATTCCAACTCTTACAAGATTTTCCTTGACTAAATTATGGGAGTATTGGAAAACGATTGAAGACATAAGTGAATGCAGGTTTCACTTGAATTTGAACTGCCCACTAACTATTTAACACATCTTTTAGTAAGAGAAAATTTGCACAAGTTCTAGTATTTTTAGCACTGTCCATGTCACAACAAGTGGTCAATTTAAATTCAAGTAGAGCAAGCACGCAGTTCTGCCCCCAATCACTTTTTATTACATTCATATGTAGATTATACTTCTGCAAGAACCTTTGTAAATTTAGGATCATTCTTAATTAAATACCTCAAACGCAAAGGTATCAATCCATTTCAAGTAAAATCCTACGCAGCATTCAGAGAAATCAACAACAGAAAGCCAAAATTCTCCAAGCTAAGCAGAGGCAGGTTCTGGTCCTGCTGTGCTGAGCACTTGAAAATTTTGAAATTCTATTGAACTGTCATGTGGTATTTAGGAAATCATGCCACTTCATCCCCAAAACTTTAAACCTTCAATTAAGTATGATATTTTACAAATAATGCCTGCCAGTCCCATTGAAGATTGTTGACATACAAGCAGCATGATCAATTATCAGAAGATACTGATCATCGGTCCAAATTTATAACAATTTGTTTTCTTCATCAAACGGAAAATTTACAAAATTATACACACATATTCATATATGAAGAACAACCTCTATTCACTCCTATCTTTCTTCATGAATCCAAACCTTCTCATGCTTGATTTCAGCTTTCAACTTAGGGAATCCCAAACTTAGATGGTACAGATAATTTAAATACGTAAATTGATGAAGTTTATGATATCATGAAAGGAAAGTAAGCATAGCATTCCTGTTACTTCGTCAAAAAAACAGAAGGGGGAAAAATAATAAAAAAATAAAACAGAACGAAATGGAACAATGATAGCCAACCAACTGGAATCGCCCTTGTCATTTAACACAAAGCAACCCAAGTGCAGAAACTAAAACCATAAGCGACATTAAACACAAGGTATGGCCCAATCAGCACATGACAAACACCGCAGGAAAGCTTAATAACAATCCTAAAAGATGTATATGAAGAGATATTTCCACTTTTTTTACATTCTTAACAAGTATGACTAGCAGAAAGTTAGCCTCCAATAAACCATAAGCAGTTATTGCCAGTTGCAACCTCTGATTTGTAACTGGGTGTCCAATTTCTAGTATTTATAGACGTAATGACATGCGAATTGTACTACTCATGATCGTTGCCTTTACTATTCATAACTACTCTTACTAGAATTTAGAAACTGCTTTGTGAGTCCATCATAACTGCTCTTGATATGGAGATTGCACTAATCATGATCGTTTCCTTCACTTTGAAGCAAAGAACACAAATTCTTATCCTGCTACTAGAATCTCCAAACAAAATAAGCACAGAGAGAATTAGAGATCAAGAACTCCGTATTCAAATTTCATGCTAATGCAACACCAGCAGAGCAGCCTTGTTATTTAAAAAAAATATACAATTGTGTGTTCAATTATGCATGCCCATATCTAAGAATAAAAGTAGTGAAAGAGCATAGAGGACACATTCGCTGATAGAGTTTGGCATTCATGATGTTCAATTTATTCGGAAAAGAAAACTGAAGCTGAAATTCTACCAAATCCATAACCCATTTAGAAATAGAAGGCAGAAGATACAATTTTACTGGTGGGAGAAAGAAGTTCGAATTTCATACAAACCTGGGAGAACCAGCATTGATACTCCTACGAAGAATCCGACCTCCACCAGAATCACCGCCGACACCACCATCAATGAGCTCTCTCAACCCCAGGCTCCCTACTTTCTCCTCAATTTCATTCCCCTTATACTTCTCCTCCTCCTCCTCCTCCTCCACAACGCGGCCGAGCGCTTTTCCCTGCAACTTCTCGAAGTAATTCCCGTAAATATACTCCGGCGCATATCCATTCTCGTCATCAAACAACAATATATGGCCATGCCACTCCCAGACCCGGTAACCCGAGCCTTCCTCCTGGTGAAAACCGACGCAGATGTGGTGGTCGTTGACAGAGACGGCCTGGCCGGAGTTGGGATTGAGGGGATCGGTGTTACCGGAGTGGATGATCCGAATGATTTCCTTCTCGAGCTTGGACTCCTCCTCGGCGAGCTGGGTCTTTCCCTCTTCAGAGTCGGAGTCGGAACAATTGGCGGCGTCCAAGAGGAGGTCTTCGAGAGATTGGGAGAGGAAGGAGTTGGTCGGTTGGCGGATTTGGAGTCTACCCATCAGAGTCTGGAGAAGGAGATCATCGAAGTTGGAGAAGGAACTCATTGTTAACTACGAATGATTTCTGATTAGGGTTTAAGGGAAGGGAATTACTTCGAGGGGTTTAAGAGGCAGGTAATTACTGACAACTCATGCCACGGCGGTATAGTAGGTGTCAAGGCTCAACTCAAGTGAGTAATTCGGAATTAAAAAATCCGAGGATGGCCGTGAGTTTGTGAATCGTTGATCAGCACCTTCTAAATGTGGGTTTCCACACTGATCGACGGTTTATGATAGCCATACTCGACGGTTCGTGGTGACCATTAGAATCCTTCTGAATTTCAGATATTCCTTGAAATTATCATAACTCGTAAATAATGTCAATATTTATCGTTAAAATTAGTAAAGTTATATAATAATGAAAAATATCTATATATATACTAAAGCGGAAGAGGGGAAGGAGAGCATGACAGGTGTCCTCAGGTTTAGGGGATAATGCTCGCTTTGGTGCTCTGATTGTTTCTTTGTGGCAGGTTGTGTATTGTGTTTTGGAAGCTGACAGTTACATCCAACTTAAAATGTAGACACGTGTCTCCACTTTGTTGGCCTAGCTCACATGGCGGCCCCAAACATGTGATTCTTTTGCATTTAGGCCATTGATCCCTTATGTTTTGCAATTATACCTTTCATGCAAATTAGAGTGTTACAAATTTTTTTAGCCGTGGTTTTTCCTGTTGAGGAGTTCCTGGGTGTTTGTATTATAGATTAGAAACATATTTTTGCTGTAAGTTGCTCCTTATCAAGTTGTTTCTTTGGGATTTGAAATGGCTTTATATTTCACGAGCCATATTTGAGGGAAGGAATTGATCTTTGAGTTGTGCAAATTGGGTTAAATCCTATTCCATGCATTTATTAGTTAATTTTGTTTCAATTGAGGCTTGTAGTATTGTAAATTCACATTTCTTAGACACAAAGAAATGAAATAGAAGTTTTCATAGATGGCGAAACCACCGGTAGACCGCTTGCCCTTACCTAAGCCTCCGTGCCCTCCCCCTCCGGCACCTCCTCCCCCTTCACTCCTGCCCTTGGCACCTCCTCTTCCTCCTCTACTCCCACTATCACCTAAGCCTTTATGCCCTCCCATGCTGGCACCTCCTCACCCCCCACCCCAGCAGCTGCCTCCATCGCTGCCAAAGCCTCTGTGCCCTCCCCCTCCGGCACCTACTCCTCCTCCACTCTCCGCCCCATTGCCCCCACCGCCATCGTGGACTCCTCCACCACTTCCTACACGAAGTGGCTTCAATCGCAAGCTGATTGCTATTGTCTACCCGGTGATTCAAGCACTCAAGCATAAATCGAATGGGACCAACCCTTTGACTGACTTGATTGTGGCACCACTGCACTAGGAGAACGAAAGAACATCAAGACCTAGGTAGAAGACAATGACTTTTGGCTAAAGTACAAAAATTCGCTTCAGCTTCAATGGAAATTACAGCATTTCCCTAAGTCTTGCAAATTCACTTTTTTTACCCTGTAGTTTCGAAACGATAGTAGGAAAAGTGTAGCTCTTAGAAAATTTTAAAGATTGGATTTAGCTTTTAACAATCCTCAGTAAATTTTTTCATATATCATTATTTTTCTTAGGATGAGGAAGATAAAAGGAACTTTCTTTCTAAACAATTATAATGTGTGAACGATTCATATATGTATGTGTGTTCTGTCTGTAAAAACGGCACTATATAAAGCTACAATTAATGATATCTAATTTTGAACACAGGATGAATAAACACATGTATATGTACTACTAAAATATTTAGAATTGAATATATATATGTATGTTCTACTTATAGATTTCCAGATTTTAAAATATATAAATGTGCTACTAATACATTAGCAACATATATCCCAATAGATTCATTGGTACAAGAAACACCCATAAGCCACAAAGGCAAACAATAAGGCTTTATCTTCTACTCATCTACATATTACTGCAACATAAACAATTCAAACTTTCACATTCTTCTTTGACCAACAAGAAAAACTCAACACTCGCGGCGGAGCGCGGATCACACATCTAGTTTATCTTAACTACTGACACTAATTTATACCAAACAAAGCCCATGTCTAATTGACAAGTGACTATCGTGATTATTTTAAATTAAAAAATGTTACATTTTACAAAAATTATGTCTGAAACAATGTAAGATTAATACAATATTTATTTTGTCCTATAATCTTACCTGTGTTTCTACAAAATATTTTTTTTTTATAATTGTTTCAGACATAATCTAGACAGTTGTGAGATTAATACAAAATTTCTATTTTAAGATATCTCAATTTAGACACATGTAAGATTTGTTATAGAAACAAAGGTAAGATTAATACAATATTTATTTTGTCCTATAATAAAGCGTGTTTATTAACGTTGTTAAATTACTAAATTTTTTCGGTTGACAAATAATTTGAAAATGTTTGTGATGGCTTGAACTTGAGCACTATTCTTTTCTTTTTTGCATGAAATATTTTTATTCATGTATGGCAGTATTATTTCATGCTTCGGAGCGGAACTGAGTCTACCTCCTGGCTTATTAGTATTTGCAAAGCCAGAAAAAAGCAATACATTATGAATAAGACACTGCCAGATATGTTACTTCCTTCGGGTCCCCCCCAAAATTATATATAAGAAGCTAGCACAAGAAAATTTTTGTAGATGTTCGATCTCTTTTCTTAAAAGCCTACTCTTCTATTTAAGTTTACTACTTTAGGGTTTTCTTTTCCATTATGAATCACAAAAGTACACAAAAGCATACACTTCTTTGGTAGTTTTCTCTACCACAACTATTCACTAGTTTTGCTAAGGACTAACTAGAAACCTCTTTAACTCTATTTCTCTTATAAGGAAAACACTTAAACACTTAAGATAAACTCAGTAAATTCGTGATTACAAAGTGGTAAGAACAATAGAAGTACTCAAAGCTAAATAAGCAATTGAAAGCTCAATCTTTTGGCAATTCTCAAACTTAAGCTCTTTGAAAATGAAATCTCTTTTGCTGTTGTCAAGAGTTCTCCCCAAGATGTTTCTCCATGTTTTATATCCATTTGGGTGCAAAATAAATGTTGAAATCCTATAAAGAATGTCTAAAAACATTCCTAGAATTTTGATAACTGTTACTGTCAAATTTGACAGCTTTTAGCTTATATTTGTTAATTCTACCCAGTTGCAAAATTTCAACTTGTTGAAAATGTGTCTCAGACAAAAAATCCCATTTGAGCTACAACGGTTAGGCATCATCATTTATAACTGATTAGGTGCAAAATCTATATGGTAGCTGAGCTAAAATGCATCAAATTTGAATTTTCAAAGATTTCTGGGACGCATTCTTGCGCGAAAGACATTTCTAGCGATTCTGAAACTGGTTGTTTTACTTTTAACCAGTTGTTTCTGACTTCCAGGAGCTAAAAACAATTCTGCCTTAAAAAATCAATCTGTTAGTTCGTTTCAATATGTTACTTTGTAACTTCTTGGAGCTAAAATGTCTTGGATGCAAAAATAAACATATAATGCAACTTGTTGGACTTGTTCGACTCATTGTTTTTGCTTTCTTTGCACCTTATTACATTAACTAGCCAATTTTCACACTTTACTAACACAGTTTAACACCAAATTAACTTAGTACAAGTCCTTGATATAAAATACTTGGAAAATCAAATTTGAGTGAAATGCATGATCAAAATTCATTTTTCTTTTCTTAAAGGAAAATCAAACAAATTTAACCCAAGGATTAAAATCATTTTAGAAGACATATTGAACTTTTTTTGTAATCGTCAAAATTAACCACTTTTTAAGAGGAGCAAATCCAACAAAATCTAACAAGAGAACAAATAAGAACCAATAGAAAAGCAACCAGAATTCATAAAAACCATAAAAACCCAAACAAGAACTATTAAAAGATCAAAGAGACACGCTTTGTGCCTGATCTACATGAGACTTACATAAAACGATAATCCTACTATAGAAACAATGTTCATGGCGGAGACAAATCCAGCGCGCCATAGCAAATGAAACCTGAGAAAGTAATGTGGTCTTAATAGAGTGGGAAAAATTATGAAAAATTGTCGAGTTTTAGTCAAATCTACAGTTTTATCCTCTATTTTTTAGAAACCAACACTTACCCCCACAAATTAACTCCATTAATGAACGTTAATACAAAAAAGGGAAAATCCATAACTTTGCCCTCATAACATTCTTTCATAAAAATTTTATACCCTTTACTTCTAAATCTTAAAAAAACAAAAATCAAACAAATTTAAAAGACAAAAGAAACCTCGATGATTGCCTTAGCATCCAAAATGAAAAGAAAAAAAAAATCAATGAACCAAAACATCTGAAAAAAAAAATCAAACCTGAGCATTTGAAACAAACCCCAGTTCTTCTCTTGGTGCTAGGTACAGAACTGCGTTGGGGCGGGGGAGGGGTTGTTGCCCCCCCTAGATTTTTAAAAAAAATTTATTAGTAGTATGTAATAGGATAAAAATTGTAACAATATTAAAGTTATATACTTGTTCATAAATTATAAAATTAATTAGGAACTTTTGCAAATCTTATCCTTTTTTTAAAAGTTTTAATTGGAATAGAATTAAAAAAGTGCAGATTGCGACTCTGTGAGTCATAAATGAACCATGCCCATGCCCAGGCGCCCAACCCTCCCTGCCTCCTAGCTCCAACGAAATGCAGTGACACTCCATCCCTCGCAGCGATGAGTAGACGAGCGTCAAACAGGTGCCCAGCGGCCCCAGTCTCTCCTCCTCCTGGCTCCGACACAACGATGTAGACGCTCCGTCCCTCTCCTCTCAATTCGATCTAGCTCGCCAACAGCAGGGTGACCTAACCAGCTTGAGTTTGTTCTCCCCATCACCAACATTCCTTTTGTCTATCTCCATCTCCTGCTTTGAGTGGAGTTTGACTGTCTAAATTTTTGGAGAAAGTCCCCACCGCCCTGCCCCGCGCATCTCGCTTCTGGTAGCCAAGCCAGAGTCACAATAGAGGTAAGGCATTTTCTTAATTTTCCTTTCTTTTCCTTTAATTCTTTGTTTCTTTATCAATTGCTCACTTAGTCACTTGAATTTGTAAATAAAATGTACTAAATCAGTCAATAGTAAAGTTAAGATGTAAGGCCCTAATTCCTATGTTTCCAGTTTTGGGTTTATAGCTTCCTCTATAACTCTTTTCTTGTTTCTTGAAATTGAATCTTCATATTATTTTGATTAAAAAATGAGAATTATGGTAATGGAACATTGCATATTATGCTTAACATTTATGTTATTGACTTATTTGCATATGTTATTGGAGAACAAGTGAAGAAACATAAACAAAAGTTAGTATTAATTATAAATAAATTTATCAATTATCATTATAATTTTTTTGCATAATTTTAGAATGATTTAAATTCGATTGCTTTGTGATTCCCAAATCATCATAATAAAAAAAAATTTCATTGCTATTCGTGTTTGATTCTGCATAACAAGTAAAAGAGTAAGTTTGAAAATATTACATTATTTAATATTTTGTATTATTGATAAACAATTTATACTTGTTAATAATATGCTCACGCTCACATTTTCATCCCGCCCCTTGCCACAAAACCTGGTTACGTCCCTGCCTGGTGCCTATTCCAATTATCGTTGATCGCCTCTCCTATGAACAAACCAGAGCATCGATCGAATCTCAGAGTCAGAGCACGACGACGACAACGAGTATGGGAAGCACGACGATGAGTGTGGTGACGACGAAGGGAGGCCGTTCAATAGCCTAATATGAGATTAAGCCCCTTTTATTGCGAATGATGGCCCACCTTCGCTAGTAGTGGGAACCGTCAGGAAAAGCAACCTCGAAAAGATTGGGAGAAGTCTGGCAACAGTAGCAGAGTCGTTGAAGCTAAGGTTCTCGTTCAGAGTAATTTACATGCAGGACATGAGCGAGGTGAGACAAAAAATGTTTAAGGTTGCTTCGGGTGAGGCAGTGGTGGTGTACAGATTGTGGATTTTGCAGATGATGATCGCAAGGCAGGATTGCTTGGAGGATTTGATGAGAGTGATCAAGAGACTGAATCCGGAGGTGATTGTGGCACTGGAGGTGGAAGAGAATCTGAATTGGCGGACTTATGTGGGATGGTTCATTGAGGTGCTTTCTTTTACAACACCTATTTCAATTGCTTGGAAACGTGCACTTGGAAGGACATCAAGGTGAGAACGTGCACATAATACCCTTCATTGCCAAATCGACGTGAATGGAGGCTATGGTAAATGGAGGCAAATTGTGTACCAAACCACCAATGGTAGATTCAGAAGTCGGGTCATGAAGAAGAATCATTGGGTCAAGGGTTAGATGCAAGGACGTTAGGAGGGATGGTAAATTCAGAAGTTGAAGGTGTAAAATTTTTATAGAAGAATGTTAGGAGGGCAAAGTCAGAGGTTTTTCCTTTTTTTTGTATTAACGGTCATTACTCATGAATGAAGTTAATTTATGGGAAGGTAAGTGTAAGTTTCTGAAAAATGATGGACAAAACTGTTAGTTCAACCAAACCTTAAAAAAGTTTTTGGTAATTTTCCCTAATAGAGCACTGAAGCAGGACAGCATATAGTACAGTCAACGATTTTAAAGACAACCAATTAACACGACAGAGCCGCAGGTAAAACTCGCGAAATTTTTTAGCTGTCAAGACATTTATATAATTAAGGGGTGACAAGTGAGAAGAACATCCAAGGCATAGATCGCCATCATCATATTACTGATTGGCGTACATATACGAAAAGAAGAACATGTTGCTGATCGCCATCATCATACGCAGCAAAGACTAGTTTCTTGTATTGAGGTGGAGGGAGCAGAGAGCAGCTTCAAGACCATGCTCAAGGGTCACATGACCCAAACATACATACCCAACACCTATCTCCTCAAGCTTTCCACTATGTAATCAGCATAAAGATCCCTTCAAAACAGAACAAACTCAGAACCAGGCGATGGATGCCGCTCATGCGGAGCAAATGCCCATGCAGGGATTAAGAATTCCAGTAGGCAAAAAAAAAAAAAACCAAAGATAAAATGTTATATGCATCTAGTGCAGAGGAAAAACTGGAAAGACTGCCACGTACATTGAATGCTGGACTACTTTGTAGGCAGCAGTGGCTGGCAAGAAGTCATTAACAGCAACTTCCTTGTTCTCATTTTTCTTATCTAAATGAATCATTAAGGCAAAAATCTTATATTCCGATTCACACGCCCGGTAGGAAGACGGATCCAGGATGGTATAGCCAAAAAGCAGCATAAAAAAAAAAAAGAAAGAAAGAAAAAGAATGCTGCTTCTCTAAAAGAAAAGAGTGCCTTAAATTAAAGCGCAAGATAATGCAATAGTTTTAGGAAGGATACAATCTTCAAAGAAGCGGCGGATTTCAGCCAAACGATGTGGTGGGAGCTCTTTGATGTCATTGTAGTGTCGATACTCAGGATCATCAGCACATACGGCAATTATTTTGTCATCTTTCTCACCCTGTTCTTCATAAAATTTGAAATTACTCTATTTTTCCTTTTGAGAATAGATGCATGGTTGAATTTTACGTATGATGAGTGCACCTGATCAATCATGGGCATCAGACCTATTGCCTTTGCCCGGAGGAAGCATCCTGGAAGAACTGGCTCCTGCAGATATATGATACATCAAGTTCAGTCCAAAATCACCATGCCAAATTGTACAAATCCACAATCCAGATACCAAAGACTGACATGCAAAAACAACCACCAACTTATCTAGTACTACAGTGAGCACCAGAATTCCTGTTCTGGAATATTCTGATTGGGGACACCCAATGTTAGCAACTAGCCCACTCAATCTCCTAACCCTACCATTTGAATTAAGGATGAACAAAATCCCAGTCTTAGTAAAGCAGATCTCTATATATAGCCCATAACTTTGCCCACGGGTCAAAAGAGTTAAAAGTAAAATGTTGGAGCGAGATTTAAATTTTCAAATGCATAAAAAAAACTTGTCGAAATCCAGGAGCTAGGGAACAGAACTAATAAGAAAGTATGCAGTTACAGCTCGCAGTGATATTCTTCTCTGGCATAGTGCTCAATGAGCAGGCGAGCTTATAAGTCATAAGCATATAATTAGCCCATAAACACGAGGGAGGAAGACCTCCACCCCCTTCTCAGAAAATTGGGGGGAGGGGATGGCAATGACTGAAAGATCACCTGCATTATAATCAGGACATCCAGGGGATCACTGTCTTCACAAAGAGTGCGAGGAATGAAACCATAGTTATGAGGGTACACGACTGACGAGTACAACACACGGTCAACCTGCATATTTATCAGCATTCAGCAGTAGATCATAAATCATGTTGATGACTGCATGTGCAAAGTAATTACCTTGATAAGTCCAGTGTTCTTGTCAAGCTCATACTTCACCTTGCTTCCTTTCCCAATTTCAATCACCTGCAAATAAATATGTTTTAACTATAACCACAGTAAGCAAGATCCTTTTTATTTATTATGAGTTTGCCAATTCCCATTTTGAATTGATTTATCGACTAAGCCTTAATCGCAGACAGCTACAGGAGACTGATACCTCTGGATCTATTTCACTTTGGATCAGGTAGTATATATTCCAATCGCTGGTTGAACACATATGCATGTATCCAGTACCATGATGAATGAAGGAAACAGTGAGTCAAGATTTAGATGGTGATACAGATACATCCTAGACTAGTATGATAATTCTTGAGCAATAAATCTAATGCAGAAATTGCAGAAGATAACTATTGCAACAGTATACTTCATAACTCTAGAAGAGTGATGCAGACAGAAGTCCGAGTCTGGGGGCTGTATTATCCAGTGAAGTGAGTGCAGCCAACACTTCTCGCATATTAAAGACAGTTACGAGACATGGAAATAGACATACTATAACTATAAACATCAACCATCGTTTCATATGTGCCAAAAATATTTTCGTTTAAGGCTAATGCAAAGAAGGCCGTCTTCATTATGGCCTAAGCATGCAACTAGCAAAAGACAGTTCCCATAGCATTTTGTGTAAAACCTATTAAAATATGCTCCAGAGGAGAAACGTAAACAAAACAGCTCCTATTAAAGCCTGTGATCACTGGAGCTCCAGGACCTGTTTAAAAAAAGTTGTTTGCATGATATCCAATCAATTGAATAATTTAGTCCAGTGAACATGAAAGCTGAGTAGCCTTACACAGTTGAAGACCGTCGGAGCTGCAGGTCCTGTTCAACCCAGAAAGAGAAAAGCATGTTAGCTTTCAGCAGAACAGACATTAAACAAGCATGACAGGGGAGGGGGTGATAGTTTCAGTGCCACCTACCTATCTCCAGATCATGCCATGGGTGTGCAGCAACAGATCTCCTAGTCATGGAGGTAAGGATCCTTTCGTTCAGAGGAGGGTGTGAAGAAGAAATGGTTTTGGTTTCTGGGGCTTTGGTTGGTGTCTCAATCGGTGGAACCATGGCTGCAAGTAGCAATCAGATACATATCGAAAAAAGAAAGAAACAAGCAGATCTACCCAGCTCATCGTACTCAGACATAGAACCAGAAAAATTGCAAAATACGACGCTGAATCCAAAAAATTAAACAGTAACCAGATAATGTTCAAAAGAAAATCCAGAAACAGGAGAGTCAGGAAAAGTGAAACAAAAACCGGGAAGCAAAATTACAAAAAAAAAGAAGAAGAAGAAGAAGAAGAAAAATCACTAGAACGATCCTTTCTACAGAGAAGGAAGAGAGAAGCGTTTGCTGGACGCACCTGGGAGAGGTAAAGCTTTATCGGAAAACTGAAGCTGCAAGGGGAGAGGAAGGGAAGAGAAAACAAACGCACAGATATCAAAGAGAAGCAAAGAAACAATTGAAGCCTGGTACCGGTCCTGGTCTTATACAACTGTTAGGAAACGCCCCTTCGGCCTTAAGCAGATGAGAGGTCGCTTCCGCGCGTTCCCGCTCGCTCTCTCCTCTTAGCCATTTAAAGGCCGACACAGGGGCAGGCATCGAAACCGTATTTTTTTAAATATTTTTTGGAAGATAACAGAAAAAGGAAGACCTAAAGCCACTTTTGCCCCCTAAACTTCAATGACCCAGACACTTAACCCCCCAACTTGGAATCGGTCTAACTCGCCCCTTGAACTTCCCAAAGCAGGACACTTTGCCCCTTTTACCTCATGTGCACATCACATGAACCTTTTTTCTCCAAATGCCATTGCTGCTCTGTTTGTTTCTTCTTAATAAGAACCTCTTCATGAACTAGGGCAGAATGCCCTATGGTTACTCTGCAAAGGGAGCAAGAAGAAACAGAGCAAGTCATTCTTCAAAGCATCAAACGAACATAAGAATCAATAGAATCTAATATTTGATTGGCTCATCATCAGAAGGAACAATTGATAAAAGGTATGCCCTGTTTGAGGAGCAAATTAGGGGAATGAACACATGAGCAACGGCTAAGGACAAATGATCAAAGAGTGGCACTAGGGTAGCAGCTAAGGATAGCACAGAAAGGGATTAACGCATTTTAGCTTCTCTGGCAAGATGCTTAATTGTAAAATCAAAAAATTTATCAAATATAAGCGGTGTGGAAATTTTCCCTTTAGATGGAGAGAAGAACAGAAGCCCAAGAAAACTATCCCAAAAGGCGCAAAGTGCTTCATCAGCATCAAAGATTTTAGGCTTATAGGTTTCCCATTGCTCTGACTGACGGATATTAACCCCTTTAAATTTGAATTGGACAGACTATAGCACCAACAAAGTAAAGTTAATCGGTTTATTAAGATTATGAAGGATGAAGTAGAATCACTTCGAATTAGAAAGGTGGATTGGAAAGCGGCAATGGAGCGTTGCTTTGAGAGGATGGACAGGGAGGTTACAAACTGGCTGGAGTTCTCGACGAGCAATAATTGTTGCTGCGATCTTCAACCCCCTCAATTCGGTGCCGTAGGATCCACTGCCATAGTCGCTGTCGTCACTTCGGATAAGATCATCATCTCCAACTATTGCGATTCCTGGGCAGTCCTTTGCCACAATAGCATCGTGTTGGCCCTGTCATCTAATCACAAGCAGGATTGACTTTATGAGCTGGTTCCAATCCAATCGGTTTGGTGCCAGGCTAAGGGTGGCTGAGGTCCTATAAGCCGCCATCATCGACAATGTCTCTAGTTGTGAAGGGTGGTGCCTTCATGAGCTCCAATAAGGCGTGCTGTGTATCAATGTTGTTGAGGGGGTGAGCTCCAATAAGGAGCCGATGGATTTTGATTTTGATTTCTAACTTTTTTTGAAGGACGAAGAAAACAGCATTTGGAAAACATTCTCATGCGGTTGGCACATGGGGTAAAAGGGGTAAAGTGTCTTGGTTTGAAAAGTTTAGGGAGTGAGTTAGACCAATTCTAAGTTAAGGGGGTTAAGTGTCTGAGTCACCAAAGTTTAGAGGCCAAAAATGACTTTAGGCCAAAAAAGAAAAGTCAAAAATAAAAAAAATAAAAATAAAAATAAAGACTAGTGTTGAAATGGAAATGCCGCCTGGAATCCCTGGATATTCGGCGGAGGCGAATTAATAAGTCGTGGTTCCATCCAGCTGTGGGCAGCCGGTGACACGTCAGTTCTGGCAGGTGGGGACCATCTGGGGACAGGGACGGAGTTCCTAACGGCCGTAACGCTCGTCTTTGGAACACTGCGTTATCAATTCATCCATCCTCAATTGAATTGAACGGTGAGGCGTCTCTGTTACGGTTTCGTTTCCTGGGCTCCAATGAGTGTATGTGTATGTGTGTATGTATGTGTAATTTATAACCACATAGATATTAAATTATAAATGAAATACACACACACACACACATATGTGTATAACCATATAGATATCAAATTAGGTAAAAGTATCAAATTTACTACTACTGTTTAGGTTAGGGCTCAAATCTATAACTATAGTTTTTTTTTTGTCTAATCTCCTACTAATATTTTAAAATTACCTCAAATATAGTACTAAAGTTTCATATTGAGGGTGAATATGACACAGTCGTTAAAAAGTTAACAGAAAAAGTTAAAAATAACAAGTTTTGAAATTTTAGGGTAATAATGTAAGTTTTAACAAACTTCAAATATCTTATGTAATTACTTTTTCCCTCTCTCAAAGGCCGTCTATTGTCACTACCTTTTGAAGCTTCTCTGGCCACCGTCTGCGACGGCCGATAATTAAAAAATTTCCAGCTTTTTCTGCTTCTCTCGCCACCGATGACATTCGAGAGGAGGAGCTGCCTTTCCTCCACACAAAAGCACTCCATCCACCGTCTCTGATGCTTTTTCTTCTCCCTTTCCTTTTCACTGCTCCACCAGAGGTGGAAGCCAACCTTCCAGAATATCCAGCACAAAAAATGAAGCTAATGCTCTTGGAACACCCAATTCATTTTAACTTACGTCAATTGACTACAAAATGACTTATTTTTATTCTTATATTTTTTTTACTTGGAACTAATTTTAATTAAAAGCCAATATTATATAGCTATAATAATCCATTCAAAATACAATTTTTATAGTCTTATTAAATTTTTATGAATTTTTCTAATTTAAATTCTTAAAAAAAGAAAAATTCATAAAAATTTAACAACATTATGAAAATTTACTTTCGAATGGATTATTGCATCTACATAACATTGGTTTTCAAATGAAATTAGTTTCATGCAAAAAAGATGTAAAAGTAAAAATAAGTCAGTTGACTTAAGTTAAAATGAATTGGCTTTTCGAAGTCAATTGTTACACTAGAGACTAAATCGGGAGAAGTGCTCGAGATTTTGTTAGTTTTGATCCTGAAATTAATTCAACAGAATGGCTGGCTGGCTACTTTGCCTCTAGCCCTTCGCGAGTGCTCCTTCCTCAATCTGACGGGATATTGCCAGAGGTGAGGCCAGATTAGACGCAATGTTGCTAGAGGTGAGGCCCGAGAAATCCCTACCGTTGGAAATGGGTATAATTACCCATAACTCTTATAGTTTTTTTAAAGTTATAGTATCATCCTGAAATTTTAAAACTTCTTACTATTTATGTTTTCCGTTGTTTTTTAATGGCAGTGGCATATTTGAGCCTATTTTGAAATATTAGTGGGAGATTGGAAAAAAAAAATATAGTGGCAGATTTGAGCCTTGACCCAACCATTAATGACAATTTTGATACTTTTGCCTATCAAATTATAAATGAAACATATTAACATATTAAAAATTCCAATATTTAACTTCAAGATTCAAGTCATACATAAGACATAACAAGTTATCAATATATAAAACAGAAATTAAAAAACATAAACAATCATCATTTTAACATTTTTATCCATTAATCTAACAAATAAAAAACATAGTTAAACTCCTCTGAGAAAAAAAAAACATTGAGGTGAATTACAAACAATTACGAGAAATAAATTTGTTAAATATACGTGAAAAAAATAATTATTTATAATTGATACCCTAAGAAAATTTAGTAATCTTTAATAGGTTAAAAAAGTAGTTAAAATTTGGGAAAAAGTACAATTTTTTTTTGGGGGGTGTTTAGAATGATACAAAATTGAGAGTTGGATGGGAGGAGCGTGGCTATTCGGCTGGGCGGAAAGTGGTTGGGGGCTTTTCGAAGCAAATTAGTAATAAAAATATTAATCATGTAAAGTACAACAAAGAGCAGCAATACGTACAGTGGCTGGGACTTCTTCTCGTGGAGAGTTCGAGCCACAATTGTGGCACATGTTGCACAAATTCCGGTTTGAAGCGCATACCGCCCGAGAAGCGAGACAATTGAAACGAGTAAGCTTGGCCGGTACACTCCGGTACAAAAAGACGAGACCAGATATGCTAATTTGTGCAGAACAGATTTTTTTTTTTTTGCTACAAAAGATGTGTGGTGGTTTTTCTTTTTATCTTCTTTTGTTAGGAGATCCTTATGCACTAACCCATTCTCATATGGTTTTTATTTTTCTATAAGAGTAGTTTAACTACTATAAACACGCACTAGATTACTATAAACATTATGGGTGTATTCAATGATAGATCCAGAATTTTTTAAACAGGTCTACATAAATACGTTAGTGCTGCTATTTCTTTTGCACATAATAAATACTTACTCTTTCGTAGAATTATTGTAATATCCAAAAGATGTGTGGTGATTTTTCTTTTTTCCTTCTTTTATTAGGAGACCCTTAGTACATTATGTACTAAGGGGGCAAAGTTTCAAAGAAAAAAAGCAAGGAGGACAAAGTCAAATATTTTCTCTTTTCTTTAATAACGGTCATTAATAGTGTTAATGTTAGAGGGGGTAGATGTAGGTATTTAAAAATAGGGGGACAAAACTATAGGTTCAAACAAACCTTGGTGGGTTTTGGTAGTTTTCCCATTATTTTACTATGCAACCTTTCTAACTGTTATTCCAATATTCATTTTTTCCAACTCTTTTGATTAATGTATAAAAAGTTAAGGACTAAAGTGGTGATAGCACATAAGTTTTCTCCATTATCATAATCTTCTTACAAAACCAAATTGTTTAATAGATATGGAATGAATGAAGTACTAAAGATTAAAATATTTAAATGTATGATTCACAAAAAAGAAAATTAGAAAAATATGGATTATAAAGTCAAAAGTTTGCTACTAGCCCTTGAACTTATGTGTTTATACTTACTTGATCCCTTAACTTTATCTTATGTTTAACCTTTCCTATGTTTGAAGAGAAGAGTAAATGGTAAAAAAAAGGTTTTTTTTTCAATATGAAACTTTTT